>BMAV01026384.1:7500-26468 GCA_019973955.1 Trichonephila inaurata madagascariensis | reverse complement strand
AAGGTGAAACTCTGTTACCAGACCATATCCAAGAGACTACAAAACAACATTCTGAAAAGATGATTTGGGGTTTCTTCAGAACAGATGACACCGGAAGTTTATTTCCTCTTAAAGTCATGATGGATTCTGTCAAATACATAAACATATTACACAGTATTATTGCCCAATTAGTAGAAACATTTGAAGGAACATTTCAACATGGCTTAGCTCTTATTCACAATTCCAAATTAGTCCAGGCTTTTATGCGGGAATAGAAAATACAAGAGCTGCTTTGGCCTGATAATTCACCAGACCTAAATCATTTTGCGAATTCATGGCAGATTCCCAAGAATCGTGTAGCTAAGATGGATTACACGACAGCAGAGCAGATGATAAAAACTGAAATAAAATAGTAGTTTCTCGATGATAAAATTAAGAACATTGCCGGTACACTAAAGGAGTTAATGCCAAAATGTGTTCAAGAGGTCATTTCTGTTATAAAAGGACATACTTCGTACCAATATGGATATTTTTCAGTCTACTTAACATATGCATTGGTTAAAAGTAAATGTTTTAGGAAAAATCATTTTTTCCCCTTTTTCCCAAATAATTTGAACAGTATATATTATATATATATATATACACGTATCGTGCTTCTACGCCACAGGTCCGGTTTCTATTCCTGGGATACACAAGGTTGACTAAACCTTTCATTCCTACTGCAGTGGGTTGATAAATGAGTACGAAGTGCACGTCATTGTGACAAAACTTACAAAATTCATACTTCTTTACTATATGAAGTTAGCCTGAGAATTAATAATAATTAAATTCTCCCCTAAACTTATCATTTAACTGTTTCTACTTTTTTACACTTGAAGATATTAGAAAACACAGTTATTTATGTATACCATAGGTTCTCAACGTGGGCGATAATGCCTCCTTGTGGGCGTTTGAGACTTTCAGGGAGGCAATAAAAGACCCAGAGTAAATTAGGGGGTGTTGAGAGGGCACGGAGGGGCTTGAGCAGATTAACAAAATATAGTCTAAAAAAGATTAAAAAACACTATAATTATGTATTAATAAAAGTAAACGTTAATACCGGTTACCTTATGTTTCTACCACGTATACGAAAATTCACATATTTCGGTAGCTCGGGAAGTAAATGAAAAACTTATAGATAACATTACAATCATGCCTACATTAAATTGAATGATATAGTAACTTTTAATTTCTGTAGTGGTACGTGCTCCTGTCTGTGAGCAGTATGAAAAATGTTTCTTGCACACTGCATTTTATTACGCATATTATCCAAGAAATATAATTAAATATGCTAACCACAGGAATTAACGCCTGATTCTTTAAAGGCTAAAACTGTCAATTTATTTATTTCGGAAGCAAGAGTTTATTATGAATAACTTCGTATGATCAAAACTCCTGCCTCCCTTTATAACAGGTAAACTAAAACTTTTATTCTTCTCTTTTAAATGAAGAAGAAATTCAGCAGCTTTTCAATTTCAACAATATCCTATTCACGTCTAAACTACATAATATTACACATTTAAGTATATTTGTGGCAAAAGCTATTTCAAATTTGAAAGTAAAGAAAATAAAAATTGGGGGCTTAAGGGAAAAATAAATTTAATTAAAAATAGTATCTAATAGTAACAGAATATTTTTTTTTAAATTTAATTCTTGTTTTTGCCATATATAATATTAATATTATATAGGTTCTTATTGCTCTAGAGCAGGAGCGGGTGGTATTCAAATATTACCTAGAAAAGCGGGCCCCAGTTCAAAAATGGTTAGGAACCTATGATGTATGCTTATTCATATAATAGCTATTTGTATTGAAAATGACAAAGAAAACTACAGAAGTCCTTAAAAATAAACAGTAGGCAGTGTAAAGAATTGTATTCAATGTAAACGTGCTAAATCTCAGAAACTATAGAAAATCACATAAAAATTGAATGAAAGAAACTGAAACGAGAGAGAGCGAAAGTGATATTTTGAAAAATTCACTTTGAGGTGCAAACCATCGTAACTAAGAGTTTCGTCATGCCAATGTCCATGGTTCTGAGTCATTCTGTTTTTTTGCTACATGGAAACACACTGACTCTTTTTCTTTCATTTTTTCAGATAAAGCTGACTACTCACGAATGTTTAAATGTTACTAAATCAAAACATGTTGCAAAATGCCTTAGTCATTTTCAAAGCATAAGCAGAAATTGTTTTCTACTGTTAGCTACAGATTGCAGAGGATTTTAGAAAAAAAATGCCCCCAAAATAAATTAAAGGTTTTTTTAATGGGCATATGTGCTTAGGTCTTCTGAAAAATCAGCAAAGCTCTCTGCCAATTTTGGAACAATATGATAACCGATAATTATTAGTATAAGTTACAATACAAAAATATACAAGTATGTATAAATTAAATTTATATAATTAACTCAAATAAGTAGTTATTATATGTAATTACTATTAAAGTTATAAGTACGAAAAGTTATTAACTATGACCTCGTATATCCATCCCACTTTTGGAATATTTACCATTTCTTTTTAGAGTGGAACTTGATTCAAACCAACAAAGGAAACGTGTCTGACGTGTTTTAGATGTAAAAATTCAAAAATGGGATTTTTTTAACTATAGCACTTCAGAAATTCTAAATGACTCCCTTCGGCTGTCAGTGTCCACAAAACCTATTCTTAATGTATATCTACTCACAAAACCGAACATATTTTTTGCGATTCCACCATGCTGGTCTAATAGTTCAAAAACGGGAGATTTTGTCTTAAACGGGATTTTTTTACCTAAAATGCTCTTATTATGCCCCCCTTCCCTTTGAGACCAATTTTTGCACAACACTTTCTTATTGGATCTGTGTTCAATAAAAGAAACATGTTCAGCAAACTTCAAGCCTATTCGTCTAATAATTCAAAACTGAATTTTTGTCTAACACTAGAACAACAGCATTGTGAATATATTCTCTCAAAAATCCCACTCTTAAGTTACCCTTATTTTACAGGAGAAACATGCTTACCGAATTTCAAGTCTTTAGGTTTAATCCCCGAGAAACAAGATTTTTTTTGTATATAATGCCTCCATAACTCTCTTTGACTATCGAGTTCCGTAAAATCTGTTCGTAGCTGATCTCTGCTTAATAAGAGAAACAAGTTTACCAACTCTCATGTATGTGGATCTACTAGTTCAAAAACGAAAATATTTGTTTTTAACGCGACCACAATATTCGGAGATGTCTATTTTCTCAAAACGTGCTTTTGGCGTATCCCTAATCTACATCATACTTATCAGAAAATAAAGTCAATAGGTTTAATAGTTTGAACACGGGATATTTTGTCTTTAACTCTATCACAACCCCTTACACAAACAAGCAAAGTTTTTTATTTGATTTCTGACTATTGTAAGTAGCACGACTACGTGAGATCTTGTTAGAGAAAACATTCAACGTAAAGTTACGAAACTTGTGGCCACAGTGCTGAAAAACGTGTTGGATGAAGTCAATTTTCAAAATTAAAAGAAATATATATATGCAGTTCAAATCCCTGAAAAAAGTGATATGGATTTTATTATATTTTCGAAAACTGATACGATCTACTTATGTCACCCCGTGCCCGTTTCAATGTGAGTACTAGTACTCATTTTACCATATTATTCACGCGTCATAAGAGGCTATAATTTTAATCGTTTGATCATTGTACAACACGTTACCTGCCAAATAAATTTTTCTGTACTATACCTGCACTTTCTTGGTGTTGCATTTTCTGTGGTTTTCCTTTCTTTCACTTTTCCATCTATTCTTAAAAAAGTTATCTTCTTCGTTGGAGATCATTGAACCTAAACATGTGTCCCAGCCATCAAACGAGGGAATTTAGGGCTACTTTGGCAATGTTGGCAAATTTTACAATATTTTTTAATAAATTTCATAATTGTATAGTATTCTCCAATCGTCAACATGTATTACTGGGCCAAAGATCTTCTTCAGGGTTTTCCTTTCGAAGATCAACCGCATGTCCGTTTCTGCTTTGTTGATTGTCCAGCCTTCACATCCGTTAAACCGCGGTCACTCGCGCCTGTTTTTCTACCGTCGTCAGTCTATCGTGTAGAGAACACCCCAAACTCTCTCTCTCTTAACACGTGTATTTAAATAAGAAAAATTTTTTAAGTCAATTATATATATTTATGAAGTATAAGAGGTTTTTTGTATTATACAAACAAAATTGTTAAATTTATTGCATTCAAATGAGACTAGCATTATTTAAACTAAACCTACAAAATTTTCATTTTGAAGTACACAATTTTATATTTTTTCATAAACCACAAGTAAAACGTATATACCAGTAATTAATATACTTTATAATTAATGATAAGGATAGTAAAAAGTAGAAAAATAATATTTTAATCTCATTTTCAAACATTCAGAGCAGGTGTATTCATATGCTTTAAGTATATTTTTTTACATTGAAGACAAAACAAATAGTTTTACATCTTTTTACCCGTGGACAAGCAGTGCACACCCCTTTTTAGGGGTTTAATGCTCTTTTTAATATATTCTGTGTCAGTAAAGCTTTTTGAGTGTTTTGTTAAGGTTTTGGGAAATCCTATCTCATATCCCACTGTGGCTGCACAAGATCCATTCTAATCTCCTCTAATAATATTGAATGTCTCATTTATTTTCAGAAAGAATCAAATGATAGACAAAGGAAGCATTAATTCCTGCAGTATTAAGTAGATGATAAAATATTCGCAATGGCCAAAGGTTACATATTCGCGATACATATATATACTGCACATTTCATCAGTGGTATCAACACCACCTGTATTATAAAAATTTATGATTTCAAGTTTCATCTCTCCAACTTTGGTTACGAAATCACACAGTTATCGAATTCACTTAGTTCATTTGGTCAATCTGTTGATACAGTATCTAATAGACGACAAAGTCGCTATTTCTCTCTTTCTAATGGAGTTTTTGTCATAATTTCTAGAAAACGTTTTGAAATTTTTTTAAAAAAAATTGTATTTTACAAATATTTCATAGAATTATATTATTTTTATACCGCATTTATTGAAATTTTAAATAAAATATTCGTGCATATTAATATATTTAAAAAAAAACGTAAACGGAAAGAGTAAAACGTACTTTTCCGTAGATGCTTCGAGTACGAAAATATAACTCAATCACTCGTGGGGTGTTCTCAGCACCCCAAATAAACTTTTGAAGGTCGTTACATTCCAATCGTCCTAGCGAGATTGATTACATCAAGTCTGAAGGTTCAATGACCTAAAATGGGCAGCTACAGAAAAAGTCGTGGCTCTGCGCATTATTTTTAGAATTGTAGGAGGCTTTTCTTGTTGCTGGGGTGTACAGAACACCCCGCGCGAGTGATCGCGGGTTAAGAGCAATGGGAGGGGATTATCAAAATATATTAAAGACTAATTTTGGTTTTTAAACTGATTAATTTTCTTTAAATATTACTTAAATCGAAATATTATAGAATAACTAATATAAAGAAGTATTTAAAATTAACTAAAAAAAATGCTGAAAACGACCCATATTTAAATGTGTAAGGTATATATATAATTGTATGATTTTCCTGCTGTCTATGTGTTTGTCGAGTTTATTGTTTGGATGTGATCTCTTGTTAGAAGAGAATTGACCTATATATATATATATATATATATATATATATATATATATATATATATATATATATATATATATATATATATATATAATAGGATTATAAAATTTATAAAAGTTAATGAAGCAAAACATGCTTTTGTTTTATTTTTCCATTTCTTCTGAGGTTCAGTCTGAAGCAGAAAAAAAAGGGAAGCATAATGATTTATATATCTGAAGTAACAAACTTTTATCGTAAAATTTATTTTGTGTGATATATTATTTTCAAACACCTTAAAAATTTATTGAAAAAATATAATTAACGCTTTCAGACGAAACACAATAAAATATCATTCCCATTTTAAAAAAATATCGAGGTTTTCTTCGCTCAGCAAATTACGCTTTTTTTTTAATTAATACATATTTGATCTTAAAAAAATTATTCGGTTTCCTCTTTAATGAGAAGTTGTAATTTCTGAAAAATGTTTTGAATCAGACGTGAAAAAAAATGCGTATGTATCTTTTTATTTATTCCGGTATCATATTTTATCAGCAATCGTATTTTATTTACATAAAAAAGTACTTAAACTATAGTTCCAATTGTTTTTCGTGATTTTCTTATGTTAGTTCGAGGTATTCGAAGGATTAGTATCAGAAACAACAGATTTACTGAATTAAAATCTAATATGGTAGCAAACAGTAAAGAGAACAAGCTAGACTTCGTTACTATTACTACTAATATAAACTACTGACCGTGCACATATGAAGAAATGCAGACGCAGAGTTTATCCACTCTGGACACATAAATGGCTAAAAGTCGTATTTTCAAGACACTTCGACATTCCAAAATATAATTCTCACAATTTCCACTGGTACTATATCGAACATGATACTGCTTTCTTCTTTAAAATCAATTACCGACATTTAAAAAGTATTATCATTAACACAAGTTCTAACGTCCCAGAGGACGTTGGTGTTTCAAGATTCGAGCAAAGATAAGCCATTGTAATTTAAACACAATTTTATCATTGTTTTTTCACTTAATCACACCACACAATTAAAGGGAGAAAATGAACTTAACATTAAACCCAAGAGAGAAATCACTTAGGATTAATTTAATTATCATATAAATAAACGCACTAACCTTATAACTGAAGAGCTCTTGACTCCCGTAGGTGTATTATCATTAAATAACTTGCTTAACTGTACCACTTCCATTTGTAATCTTCTTCACGCTTCAGTCTCCGCTTTCAGCCATCAACCATCATCGTCAACTCTAATACAAACGTTTAAATAGAAGTTCTCAATTGTCTAAATCTCGTCTTCTTTACCGAGAAGGGTTTTAAACTGAACTCACAGTTTAAAAGATTAATTTTACCCAAGAGAATTAATGGAAAAATTGCGAACAGACCCATTACACAATCACGGTGTACTTACAAAAAGTGGTTCTCAAATCAAACAATGCATGAAATGTATTTCCCTTAAGGGCTCACAGGATTCTTAACAGATATCCATGCACTCGAAAACACATCCTTCTTCAAACCAATGTAATTTAGCAATAAGACGAAGCAATAATTTGAACTTTTTACCACATGATAATCATACATTATTCCTAAAATTTTCAGAGAATTTGAGAAAGAATTAAAAAAAATTCTAAAGAAAGGAAATTGGACAATTTTTTTCAAAAATGTGAAAATTGGTATCTTACTACGCGCAGGATTCTGAAGTACAAAATGGATCAAAATTTACAAAATTAATTTTATTTGGTACTCATTTTTAAGAAATTTAGAGAAAGAAAAATATTTTTTAAATACAGTTATAACGAAAATTTTAAAAGTTTAAGAAAAAATGAATTAAAATTGAAATTAAAAAATTATATGAATTTTTTTTAAAAAAAATGTTGCATAAGATATGAAGAGTCTTATTTTGAACACGTGTATTAAATTTCAGATTGATACCATAAATAGTTTCTGAGAAATACTGCACGGAAGCTAAATTTTTTTGTTTTGCGAAAAATGAATTTAAAAATAAGAAAGAAATAGGGTTTTCGCTTAAGTTTCACTACTTATTTCTTGAAAAATTCGGAAGTTTTCACAGTATCAATACAATTTTGGTACCAAAATGCTCGGAATTATTATTAACCCGCGATCACTCGCGCGGGGTGTTCTGTACACCCCAGCAACAAGAAAATCCTCCCAGGATTCTAAGAAGAATGAGAGAACCACGATTTTTCTGTAGCGCACATTTTAGGTCATTGAACCTTCAGGCATTATGGAATCCTCTTCTAGAACGATTGGAATGTAATAACCTTCAAAAAGTTTATCGGGGGGAAAAAACCCAGGGAGAAGTTGAGATTGTATACAGCGTCGGATGTTTGGAAAATGTTTAAATATTTTTTTTCTAATTCTACTATCATTTCTCATTGATTATAAAGTATATTTATTACTGATATATTTTTTATAAAAAATGTTTTTGAAAAAATAAAATTATGTGTTTTAAAATGAAAAAATTTTTGTTGTTTTTTTAAAGTTAAGTTTTTCCCTTTTTGGTAAAAAATTTTAAATAATTTTTTTGTATAAACAAAAACATCTTGTATTTATAAATATGTATCATAATGATTTAAATTTTTTTTTTCATAATTAACTACACGTTTTAAAAAAGTTTGGGGGTTTCTCAAACCCCCCGGAGATCACGGTAGCAAAACAGGCGAGGACGGCGGGTTAAAGCTGAACTATATTTTTTTTTTAAAAATTTAAAAATTTTCAATTTAAGATCCTATGAAGCCAAAGCTTTGTTTCCAAACTTAACCCCCGAAGGGTTTTATAATTCTCCGACGGGGGGGTGAGCATATTGAAAGTTAATCAAAAAAAATTATTTAATCAATTATTAATTTACGGAAAAAAACAAAAAAAAATTACTGGATATAATAAAAATAAAATACTTATTAAACAATGATATAAAAACTTATATATTTTTATATTGCTTAATGCAAAATTTTAAAAATACCATAAGGAAAAAAAATTTAATAATTACAAGTGACTCCATGGTTGCTATATAAAAATTCCAAAAAATTTAACACTTATCTTAATAATTTGTACAACTTATAATTAATTTTTCTGCCGATGCGCGATTCGCTCCCGTAGGCACGCGTAGGCGTATTTTTGGGGGGAAAAAAAGGATAACAAAGTAAAAAAAACCCCCCAAAAACATAAATCCTAAGCAAACACTGTCAAGGTCCATTGCTTCCAAAAATTCAGAATACATAAATACGTTCTCAGAAAAATCATTTGGAAACATGTATATACGTCCGGGACAATAACGCCTTGGGGGGTTTGATGTTTTATTCGCCACTAACCAAAAAAAAGTCATATTGCAGCGTCAAAATATAGTATTACTGAATCCCAAAACATTGCTTTTGAGGGCCATGAAAACCGTGTTTAATATTGGGGCTCAAAAAAATTTATAATTTTAGAAGCCCACCTTTGAGATAAGTAAAAGGGAAACCTTTGGAAATTTAATCGACCCGTTTCATAAAGATTTACTTTAAACATTGTGAAATATTTCTTATAATGGTGGTTTAGATGGTAAAATGTAAATTATATTTTACAAAATATGAATAAGCAGTTCATTAACAGTTTTTCCTTTCGGTTGGCTTTCGGTCAAATAGAGATTTTTTCAGAGAGGATAGGTGTTAAATAGCCATTGGTTTTAGCTACGATTTTTTACATTTTGTAATTACATTATCTTTGATAATGTATTATATTTACTAATACATAAGTTTTATAATAATATTCATTTGTTTTTAGCAGAGAAAGGTCTGGCATAATGCGCAATTGATCTGAGTCTTTGTGCCTTTCTCAGGACCCAATTATGTACACATTCTCCATCTGGATGTTCTAAATGCGAAGTTTCACATTTGCTAAGAGTCACTGTTTCGTTCGTCTGTGTTATTGGCACGGTCGTTTTTCCTAATATATTTACGATTTTGTTGTAAGTTACTTTCCAAGTTCCTGTGGTGGTGTGTATAAAGTCACCCATTCTCTAAAGATCTATGTCAGTGTAGCATATGCGATTAATGGTTATATATAAGGGAGCGTTTTTGTGTGCGTGTGTTTGCATTAAATAAAATTTCATGCTTTGTTTTACTGGTGATGGATTCAAAATCTAAACAAAAATGAAGTGATTATAAATGTTATGTTTGCTGAAAGAATTTCAAATATAAACTTTAGCATTGGTCAAAAATATATTCAAAGAGCCTTTTAAGGCGATATGGTACCCTAAAAATCATCAAACTATCGATTTTTATTGGCGAGTATGATGCTTTTAATCCTTCTTAATGTGTCTGCAAAATTTCAAAAAGTTGTATCTATATTTTATTCAGCATAATCATGAAGGGTGCGCATGGGGTAGACTTAAACAAAGCTGCCACGTCCACTTTTCAGATCGTCTGCTGTGAAAAGAGCCTGATAAATATGAACCATTTTTTACTCCATGCTGATTAGTGTTTAAACTAAAATGAAATAATTGTTTTGTTTTGATTATATGAGAGTTATTCTACTGCGTTTTCTTTTGAAGTTCTTGTTCCTACAAATTTAACTATATTTTTGTACTCTGTGTTCTGAAGCATAAGAAAAGTTGCTTTTACGACAAGGAATTTGGTGATTTCTCCAAGCTAACATGCCTAGGCCTAAAAACGCAATTAAATCTGCCAAACAAAGCTTGTGCTAGGTGTGTTTCAAAATGCTATAAGACAAGTTCAGAAGTTTCTCAAAACACTAACTTGAGGTGTGCAAAACTTGAAGAATGCAATACTTTTTCGTTTGATGAAAAATATACTGTATATCCAGATCTCCAACATACGTCATTATTGATAAAAATGCATTAACAAATCTTTTAAAATACTCTATGTAATATTTAAAAATGCTTTTTGCAGTAAATTTGGAAGAGCCTTATGGATTTTGTGAATATATTACGGCTTTTAAATATATGGAAAAAGAGTATGAATATTTGTGTACATGTTGTTTATTATAGTAGTATAGACTGTGCATGAAATAAACTCTAAAATGCGTAATTTTTTTAAAATTGTTAAGATAATGTTTTATGAAATATTGACTCTTACACTCGACTATTATACAAGTATATTCTTTTATTCCAATTTTAAAAAAATTTAGGTAAGCAGTTTGAAACAAACTAATTAACATTACATAAGAGTTTCAGATTATTGAGTGAATTTTTATAATGCTGTTTAAGAAAATGAAAACTTTAAACTCATTTTTCCATGTTGAATTTTTGTACATTCACTGTTATTCAAAACCCTAAGGCTTTTTGGATGATTGGAAGTAAGGGTTTGAAACTTTTATACATGTTCTGAAATGTATGTTTTGTAAAACGGTGCATTGAATTAGTTTCTAACATGTTTAGTACTTTTTGTAATAAATTTCAAAATCAAAATTAATGTTTTTTCGAGAATTTTTGTAAGTTTAACTATATAAAAAAATTAATAAAAAATTAAAAGAGCAGTAGCAGAACAAAACCCATGCAATGCTTTATGTAGTATATTATAAGGTACTTTGGAAAAAAAATTTTGAAAGAAAAGAAACATATTTAAAAAAGCCTTAGGGGTTTAAAAAAAATGTTTTTAAAAAATTTAAAACTTTAAATTTACAAAACATTTTTGCAATGAAATTAAAAGTTTTTTGTATGGAATTATTACAAATATTAACCTTTATAAAATACAATTAAACCAAATATCAAATATTAAAATAAAAAAATTTAAAGATGGTAACATATTGCCTTGTGTTTGGAAGGAGGTTTAGTTTTGAAAGTGAGTTAAAATATATTCCTCCTGCCTAGTTTTGTAAAATATACCCTGCACGAGTTAATCCATTTATGAAAAGAAATATCATATTATGGAAATTTTAACCATCTTAAATATGATAAGCTTCAGAATAAAATATAATACACGTTTTCAAATGACAGCAATTAACAACTAAGTAACTGATCTCTATCCTTATTACCATGACTATAAAAGGAATTAGTGCGGTAACAAAAAGTATTTTGATGTAATTCAATACTTGAAATATATCATGAATGTATCTTTGTGTCATCTTTAAAGTCTACGAAAATAGTTATAGCAAGCTAGTATTAAAAAGTTAAGATAATTAGTTCCTTAATAAAGCTGTTAATTTATATTCTTCCATTTTTATGACACTTTATTAAGCTATTTACAGAAAGTTTGCTAAGTAGTTAAGAAGTTAGGATTACACGTATTTGTCATAAATGATCCGATTGCCTTAGTTCCTGAGTGAGACAGTAGTTAATACACAAGGGAACTAATATCCTGTGAAAATCACGTCTGTAACATTTTTACTTCCTGCTCTGATTAACTTACCATTTAAATTTGAGATAAAATATGCATCACCACGATGATTGCAGGCGAAGTAGCGATATCTTAATTTGAAAATGATCAAGAAAATCATGTGACTTCTTTTGCAGAGGAATATATATAAAATTATGCAAGTTATGAGTTTATATAAGGATCATATGAATAAATATTTTTGAACAATGCTAACTACAAAATAGATTTGTAGATTTGTAGATTTTAATACATTAAATGCAACAATCAGAGCCACATACAGAATAATGGCAATCAGTACAAAATCCATTGCATAACAATTTCGAAAACGAAACTACAAAATCAGTATAAAATATGAAAGTGTGTCAGGGATTGAAGTAAGAAGCCTGTTAGTTTTCCCAAAGTGGTTAATGACTGGGGACAGCAGCCAAAGCCACCCTCTCCGCGAAAGGTGATATATAAATGATCACTTCTTGGATAATGAAGCAGAAAAGAAACATAATATGACTTGAAAAGTTCTGAAATGTACGGGAAGCCGAAGGTATGGTATTTAAAAAGATGCTTTTTAGTTCATGCAAATATTTTTTATTTCCAAACATTTAAAATCAGCTCTGCTAGTGACACTGTTGTTATAAATAATTAATAAATACTCGATAAAATGTGTGTATTGCAATTAGGAATTTGTACTGTCACTCCTAAGCAAATAATGTAAATAGTTGGTGAATGAAAATGTATATTTATATATACGATGGAGTTATAATTTTGCAATTCCTTGTAACATACATTACTTTTGCTTGTTCAAAAATGAATTTTACTTCGAGGAAGTGTAATAAAATAATCACTCTAAAAGAATGCTAGCTTAAGAAGGGAAGGAAGCAGATCGAGAAGGTATCTTGTGCGATGATTCGGCATCTTGTAAATAAAATCTGTGTCACTGGTTCTAGTAATAAAAAATAGCAAAATAAATCCAAGAATGCCCAACACAGAGATTCGAAAGAATTATTAGAGTTTAGTGTCGAAGTGAATGCCTCAATTTTTGGCAATACCTTCTAAAAGTTGGTCGTAAGCCAACAAGCTCATGGATAAAACGATTTCTAACTCAGAAAATGTTGGGAAAACATTGAGCATGCACCAAAAAATCCGATCTTGGACTATTAATGACTGAAAGATGGTATTTTTCAGTGATGAAACACATTTTTTGTGGACGGATACAAATCAAGTGCAGTAAGGAAAAGTGAAAGTGAAACTCTGTTACCAGACCATATCCAAGAGACTACAAAACAACATTCTGAAAAGATGATTTGGGTTTTCTTCAGAACAGATGGCACCGGAAGTTTAGTTCCTCTTAAAGTCATGATGGATTCTGTCAAAGGGTATTGAAATATTACCTAGAAAAGAGGGACCCAGTTCAAAAAAGGTTAGGATAGTATGATGTATACTTATTCATATAATAGCGATTTGTATTGAAAATGACAAAGAAAATTACAGAAGTCCTTAAAAATAAACAGTAGGCAGTGTAAAGATTTGTATTCAAGGTAACATGCTAAATCTCCAAAACTATAGAAAATCACATAAAAATTGAATGAAAGAAACTGAAACGAGAGAGAGCAAAAGAGATATTTTGAAAAAGTCACTTTGAGGTGCATACCATCATAACGAAGAGTTTCGACATGCCAATGTCCATGATTCTGAATCATTCTGTTTTTTGCTACATGGAAACACACTGACTTTTTCTCTCATTTATTCAGATAAAGCTGACTACTTATGAATGATTAAATGTTACTAAATCAAAAGATGTTGCAAAATGCCTGAGTCATTTTCAAAGCATAAGCAGAAATAGTTCTCTACTGTTAGCTACAGAGAGAGAGAGAGAGATCACAGAGGATTTTAGAAAAAAAATGTCCCCAAAATAAATTAAAGATTTTTTTTATGGGCATATGTGCTTAGGTCTTCTGAAAAATCAGCAAAGCTCTCTGCCAAATTTTGGAACAATATGATAACCGATAATTATTCGTATCAGTTACAATGAAAAAATATACAAGTATTAAAGTGCATAAATTAAATTAATATAATTAACTCAAATAAGGAAGGGGAATGGCCTTTAAAGTAAGCAGGCAGTAATTATGGCCTCGTATATCCATCCCACTTTTGGAATATTTACCATTCCTTTTTAGTTGAACTCCATTCAAACCAACAAAGGAAACGGATCTGATGTGTTTTAGATGTAAAATTCAAAAACGGGATTTTTTTTAACTATAGCACTTCGGTGGAATAAATAATTTCGGCCAGGTCCACAAAATCTATTCTTCATGTATATCTACTCACAAAACGGAACATATATTTTGCGATTCCGCCATGCTGGTCTAATTGTTCAAAAACGGAGATTTTGTCTTAAACGGGAATTTTTTTACCTAAAATGCTCTTATAACACCCCCTTCCCTTTGAGACCAATTTTTGCACAACGCATTCTTATTGGATCTGTGTTCAATAAAAGAAACATGTTTAGTAAACTTCAAGCCTGGTCGTCTAATAATTCAAAACTGAATATTTGTCTAACACTAGAACAACAGCATTGTGGACATATTCTCTTAAAAATCCCGCTCTTAAGTTACCCTTATTTTACAGGAGAAACATGCTTACCGAATTTCAAGTCTTTATGTTTAATACCCGAGAAACAAGATTTTTTTTGTATATAATGCCTCCATAACTCTCTTTGACTATCGAGTTCCGTAAAATCTGTTCGTAGCTGATTTCTGCTTAATAAGAGAAACAAGTTAATAAACTCTCATGTATGTGATCTACTAGTTCAAAAACGAAAATATTTGTTTCTAACGCGACCGCATTGAGCCCGGAGATGTCTATTTTCTCAAAACGTGCTTTTGGCGTATCCCTAATCCACAGAAGATGTTATACTTATCAGAAAAATAAAGTCAATGAAGCGACATAGTTGAAGGCTTTGAATTACGTAGGTTCCCTGCAAAGGTGGTAAAGTGAAGTTTCATTTGTGGACTATTGTAAGTAGTAATGACTACGTGGGATGGTTAGAGAAAACATTCAACGTAAAGTTACGAACCAGGCCACAGTACTGAAGAACGTGTTGATGAAGTCAATTTTCAAAATTAAGAGAAATATATATATGCAGTTCAAACTCCTGAAACAAGTGATATGGATTTTATCATTTTCGAAAACGACATGGATTCTACTTTATGCCAATTCCCGTGCCCGTTTCAATGTGAGTACTAAATACTCATTTTACCATTATCCACGCGTCATAAGAGAGGCTATAATTTTAATCGTTTGATCATTGTACAACACGTTACCTGGGTGAAATAAATTTTTCTGTACTTATACTCTGTACCTTTTGTGTTGCATTTGTGTGGTTTTCCTTCTTTCACTTTTCCATCTATTCTTAAATAAGTTATCTTCGTTGAAGATCATTGAATCTAAACGTGTGTCCCAGCCATCAAATGAGGGAATGAAGCGCTTTGTGGTGGCATGGCAATATTTTTATAAATTTCATAATTGTACAGTATTCTCCAATCGTCAACATGTTTTACTGGGCCTAAGATATTTTTCAGGATTTTCCTTTAGAAGATCAACCGCATGTCCGTTTCTGCTTTGTTGATTGTCCAGCCTTCACCTCTATAAAGAGCAATGGGAAAGGGGGGAGTATCAAAATATATTAAAGGCTCATTTGGTTTTAAACTGATTAATTATCTATAAATATTACTTAAATCGAAATATTATAGAGTAAATAATATAAAGAATTATTTAAAATTAACTGAAAAAATTACTGAAAAAGACCAATATTTAAAATGTTTCATATATATATAATAGGATTATAAAATATTTATAAAAATTAATGAAGCAAAACATGCTTTTGTTTTATTATTCTATTTCTTCTGAGGTTCAGTCTGAAGCAGAAAAAAAAGGGAAGCATAATGATTTATATATCTGAAGTATCAAACTTTTATCGTACAATTTATTTTGTGTGATATATTATTTTCAAACACCTTAAAAATTTATTGAAAAAAATATAATTAACGCTTTCAGACGAAACACAATAAAATATCATTCCCATTTTAAAAAAATATCGAGGTTTTCTTCGCTCAGCAAATTACGCTTTTTTTAATTAATGCATATTTGATTTTAAAAAATTTATTCGGTTTCCTCTTTAATGAGAAGTTGTAATTTCTGAAAAATGTTTTGAATCAGACGTGAAAAAAAATGCGTATGTATCTTTTTATTTATTCCGGTATCATATTTTATCAGCAATCAGATGAAGTAGAGTGTGTAGCCAGTCAGAGCTCAGCTGGTTTTTCGTGATTTCTCGGTGTTAGTTCGAGGTATTCGGAAGGATTAGTATCAGAAACAACAGGATTTACTGAATTAAAAACGGTGGGGGTGCGGTAGGCGTTAATTTCGGCATATACGCTGAGATAAACTACTGACCGTGCACATATGAAGAAATGCAGACGCAGAGTTTATCCACTCTGGACACATAAAAGGGCTAAAAGTCGTATTTTCAAGACACTTCGACATTTCAAAATATAATTCTCACAAATTCCACTGGTACTATATCTAACATGATACTGCTTTCTTCTTTAAAATCAATTACCGACATTTAAAAAGTATTATCATTACCTGACAAGTTCTAACGTCCCAGGAGGACGTTGGTGTTTCAAGATTCGGAGCAAAGATAAGCCATTGTAATTTTTAAACACAATTTTATCATTTTGCTGCCAAGCTTGAAACACGCGAATAGTATCAGTATAAAGTCCGGGAATGTACATTAATTTAATTATCATATAAAATAAACGTGCATCTAACCTTTATAAATCTGAAGATGAGCTCTTGACTCCGTAGGTGTATATCACAGATGACTGTTTAATTGTGCCGACTTCATTTGTATCTTTTCTTCACGCTTCACCTCTGCTTTCTCGTTTCTATCAAATCCATCATCGTCAACTCTAATACAAACGCTTAAAATAGAAGTTCTCAATACTGCATACCCGCTTTTACTTAATAAATTTGTTCAAGAAGTAGTATTGAATAAATGTAGGTTGAAAATGCAAAATAAGTACCAGCGTAATCACGGTGTATTTACAAACGCGGTTCTCAAATCAAACAATGCATGAAATGTATTTCCCTTAAGGGCTCACAGGATTCTTAACAGATATCCATGCACTCGAAAACACATCCTTCTTCAAACCAATGTAATTTAGCAATAAGACGAAGCAATAATTTGAACTTTTTACCACATGATAATCATACATTATTCCTAAAATTTTCAGAGAATTTGAGAAAGAATTAAGAAAATTCTAAAGAAATAGAAATTGGACAATTTTTCAAAAATGTGAAAATTGGTATCTTACAACGCGCAGGAGTCTGAAGTACAAAATGGATCAAAATTTACAAAATTAGTTTTATTATTTGGTATAAAAATGCTCACTTTTGAAGTTATACTCATTTTTAAGAAATTTAGAGAAAGAAAAATATTTTTTAAATACAGTTATAACGAAAATTTTAAAAGTTTAAGAAAAAATGAATTAAAATTCAAATTAAATATTCTATTAACTTTTTTTAAAAAAATTGATGTATAAGATATTAAGAGTCTTATTTTGAACACATGTATTAAATTTCAGATTGATACCATAAATAGTTTCTGAGAAATCCTGCACGGAAGCTAAATGTTTTTGTTTTGCGAAAAATGAATTTAAAAATAAGAAAGAAATAGGGTTTTTGTTTAAGTTTCACGACTTATTTCTTGAAAAATTCGGAAGTTTTCACAGTATCAATACAATTTTGGTACCAAAATGCTCGGAATTATTAAAGCTGTAACATATATTTTTTTTCTAAAAATTGAAAAATTTGCAATTTAAGAGTCCTATAAAGTCTTAAAGCTTTGTTTCTCAAACTGTGGAGCACGTCCCCTGAAGGGTTAATAATTCTCTGACGGGGGCGCGAGCATATTAAAAAGTCGTAATATCAAAAGATTATTTAAAAAAAATTATTAATTTACTGAAAGTAAACAAAAGAAAATATATTCTGGCATAATAAAAAATAAAATACTTATTAACACTGATATAATAAACTTATATATGTATTAGTATTGCTTAATGCATTTCATAATTAATTTAAGAATACCATAAGGAAAAAAGTTTAATAATTACAAGTGACTCCATGGACTTGCCCTATATAAAACTATACACAAAAATTTAACACTTATCTTAATAATTTGTACAACTTATAATTAATTCGTTAACTGCCGATAACAAAGTAACGCGATTCGCTCTTTAGGCACGCGTATGTGATGTATTGGGGAAAGGGGAAGAAAAGGCAAAAAAAAGTAAGCAAATCCTCTAAAATACGTAAATCCTAAGCAAACACTGTCAAGGTCCTTTTATTGCATTCCAAAGTCTTCAGAATAATTTTATAAATAGTAGTTCTCAGAAAACATCGTACTTTGGAAACATGTATATATACGTCCAGGACAACTAACGCTTTGGTTGAGGTAGATGTTTATATTCGCCACAAACACTTAAGAGAATAAAGTCATATTGTAGCGTCAAAGTATAGCATTACTGAATCCAATACTTTGCTGTTGTAAGGAAGGGGCGCGATGAAAACCGTGATTGAATATTGTGTCTCAAATATTGATAGTTTGAGAAGCACAACCTTAGAGATAAGTAAAAGAAACCGAAGAGCAATATTAGAAAAACTGTGAAAAAATTTGATTTGCATTAAATGTTTCAAACGTTGTAATATATCTTTGTTCTTTTTTCGTGTTTTATCAATAACAAGAACGAAAGAAAGGCTTAATCAGTCAGTCTGCTTTAAACATTTGTTTTGGTATGAATTACTCTGTACTCTTTTCTGTGGTTCAATCTATACTTCGTTCTCAATTCAAACTTCGTTGAGAGCATTTTCAGTTCATTTGTTACAAAGCTACGAACCAGGAAATAAACTTTAAATATGCAATGTCTTGGAATCTAGAT
>BMAV01026384.1:0-2500 GCA_019973955.1 Trichonephila inaurata madagascariensis | reverse complement strand
TCTAATAAGATCTTTAACATTATTCCTATAAAATCTATATAAGAGTTTTATTTATATTAACGTACAATTGTAATATTTCTTGTAAATTATTACACAGAAAAAGAAAAGTTGATTACTCCTTCTTCAGTTTAAAATTATTGATAATAACATATCTTTGCTTTTTTTTGCATGCTTATTGAAATAAATCGCTTTACAGGCATACTTGAAAATGTGTTGTTTTCAAACATGCAAAGAATGATAAAATTAATAATTTATAAAAAATTACTTCACATTTATCAAATAATTTAAATTTTGAAGTCAAAAAAACATCCCTTTAAAACTGAAATAATTCCTTATTTATTAGTAACCATGTATATACAATAATATGTAAGAAATAATAAATATTAATAAATCAAACACACATTTCTATGAAAAGTATAAGTACGCTTTATTAGAAAATAATACACATTAAAATATTCTTATTTTTAAATATTCAGTTCCATACACTCTAAATTGCTGTATTGAAAATTCTTTGAGACGTATTTTACATACATTTTCGATAAAAAGCGATATTTAAATTCAAACAGTAGTTGACAGATTTTGTTTAAAATATTTGAATGAGTTCCTTCTTACAGCGTAAACTTCGTCTGCTTAAAAATTCCATGATATATTAAATTTTCATTTTCAATTTGATCTCGCATATAAGAAAAGTTCCATCATGCATAAGGTTGCAAACTAGTTGAAACTGAATTTTGTCAACCGGTTGTTTATTTTAATTTTTACCAAATCTTAAAAACTGGAACGCAATTACATATATGTATTCAAGTGATTATGTATATATATATATATATATATATATATATATATATCCCAAATATTCATGAAATAATTTTACTTTAATTATTTGAAACCAAATAAAAATATATTCTATAAAATCCGGCGTATAACGCGCAATTAAACACAAAAAATATGATCGAAATTTATTGGTGCGAGTTACGTACTGGGAATAAATATCTACGCTTTTAAAGAAAAAAAAAAAGAATAAAAAAGAGATGAACATACAAAAATTAAAATTATTCATAGATTGAAATATTATTTATTTAAATGGAGTGCCATACACTATAAACTTAAAGGGTTTTCCTAGAGGTATACTATTTTTTTAAAAAAAATTCCTTTGATAACAAATCTAAATGACATAAGAGTTTTACACATGTACATATCAGGTCCCTTCTTAAAAATAGGGATGAGCGTTATACGGAAAATATAACTAAAAATTTAAAAATGTAACTTGAAAATATTGATACGCCGGATTTTATGGTATCTATATATTCAATTCTTAAGTATGTTTGTAGAGAATAAGCCTATATATATATATACACACACACATATATATATATATATATATATATATATATATAAATATATATATATATATATATATATATATATAATACCGTGTGAATGAGCGAGATATGTTAAAAAAATTAAACAAAAATATTATAGCAAAATAAATTGAATTTTCAGTGTCAATAAATAAAAAAAAAGGAAGAAAACAACACCATTTTATACCCTAGTACAAGTTTTGTGTTGTAACAACTGATAAAATGTTCAATACAAATATTTAACGTATATAAAACACTATTTATCAAACTTTAAGTAAGTAGTAAAAGCACTTCCATAGGTTCCAGCCACCTCAACATACAATGATAGTATTTTTTTAAACAATTGTAATTTTGTTACAGATTTAAGTTCCTAGACAAAATAGAATTTGTTGTTTGTATTGATTTTCGGAACTACTATTTCGATTAAAGATTTTTTTTTTCATTTTTATTCTACACAATTATTAAATAAAAATAATTATATTTGCTAAATTGCTCGGTGCCTATCTTTAATACATTACTTGTGTATAGCTCCGAAATATTTATAAGATAGGATTAAACATTCGGTAAAAATTTTTTTAACGTTATTTGACACATTTGTGTACATATTTCGGACTTTTATTTCATTGATTACAAATTTATTCATGTATTCTTTCCATGCTTCTTTCTATGATGTACATGAGAAATAAGTTGTTTTGTTTATATATTTTTCATGTGTTACTATTTTAATGACCAGTAGTAAATATAAATGATTTCAATGAGAGCTATTTTAGATTCAAAACAAGTGTTTGTTGTGAATGATGTCTAAATTTTAACTTGCCGTTAATGACTAGGGGGATCATCGGAATTAATGCTAATCATCACTTTAACTTCATGTTTACTTACCGTAAAATACGGCGCATAATGCCAACTTTTAAAAATAAATTGAGATCGAAATTTGAGGTTGTGCGTTATACGCCGGGTATAAATATGATAGTTTCATTTTTTTTTTAAAAAAAAAAAGAAGTATGCATAAAAAAAATTAGACTTTAATAAAAATAGGAATATTGTGTTTAAATGAAACGTCATACCTTATGAACTTTAAAGGATTGTTTTTCAAGAAATACACTTTTGTAAGAAAGCATTGCTAACGTACAATGGGC
>BMAV01026383.1:0-23891 GCA_019973955.1 Trichonephila inaurata madagascariensis | reverse complement strand
CCGGGTTTCTTTCCCCATGACGCCAGCAATTATGTGTGTGTGTTTGTACCGCAAGGGAGTGGTTTATAAAATTATTTCAAAAATTTTCCTTTTTCGAAATTTTTTCCCAAATTTATTTTCTTTTTAAGACGGGTTCTTTTTTTCTAACGGTATAACAGGGGCCTTTTTAGTATAAAATTATTGTTCCCCCTCACAGATAAGATATAGCTTCAAATTTCGATGTATGACTTATAAAAAACGATATTGCGTTTGTTAAAAAATTATTAATGTGAAGCATTAAAATAAGAAAACGATTCTGATGTGCTAAGAGTGAAACAAAAAACTTTCATCATTTTTTTAGTAATATATAGTTAGTTTCTAAGAAACTCTAAAATAATAAAATAAATTTCAGAGATATCCATGAATCAATCAATCGTTACATAGAGTTAGCTTAAAAATGTCTCTAAATTGTATTTTGATTCAAAATAGACGATGAACTTTTTAATTAACAAATAATTAATTTAGTCATGAAATAATAGAAATAATCCTTTTAAAAAAACATTTATATATTAATATAATCCATTTTCTATAAGTAGTAAATAAAAAAAAATTACACATAGCTATTGAAACGATTGCTTTTTTTTAATGCTTGAATAAACATATGTATGTATATATATATGTAATAGATTGAAGTAGTGTAAGGGAATTATTACATATATATATATATATATATATATATATATATATATATATATATATATATATATATATATATTTTGTGTTATAAAAAACAGTAAGGGAGAAAGCCTAGATATATATTTACATGTACTGAAAAAAACATTCAAAAAGAAAAAAATAACTATCTGATAAAAACATTTTTATATTTTATTCATAGTGTTTCATTCCACTGTGTTTAGTAAATTATTTAAACACGTATCGGACGAAAAAAAAGTATATTATACAAAACTAACAGATTCATTATTTTATTTACGGAATAAATTTAAAGCGAGCGCGCAGTGAGGCATGGCCTATACAAAACAAAAGGGAAGGCTTTGCTTCTCACAAAAAAGATAGATATGAGCTGTAACGGGCGTTTTTGCAAGATGGCAGAATTTTTTCCTATTTACTTGACAATTATCATTATATTTAGGACACTTCACACGATGTCTTTATAAATTATAGCCTTTGTGTTATTCTGATGTACAAGCTATGTTGTTGTAAAGTTTCATTAAAATCCATTCAGTTGTTTTTGCGTGAAAGAGCAACAAACATCCTGACAAACTCTTTCACGTTTATAATATTAGTAAGGATTGTATTTCTAGAGTTTCAACTTTTTAGGTTTATAAGAAATGCCATTTCTTTTAAATAAACAGTATTCTGATCTATGTAGAAGTCTAATTTTTTTTCTATGCTCATCTTTTTCTTTTTTTTTTAAGCTATCATTTTTAATACCTGGTACCCGTAAATTTCGATCTTATTATAGTGTTGAGAATCAAATTTTCAGGATTCATGAACATATTTCCGTGCCAATAATACCATATGGCAGCGGTTTTTAAACTGTGGTCCACGGACTGCCGGGGTTGCCAACTGCTTTCTAAGGGTACTCGAAGGTCTCTGATTTAACGTTATGAATTTCTCTTTTAACAAACTCTGAAAGGCCCCGTGAAAAAATTGAAAGATGTGCCATCCTAGACCAGATCACTAAATTGCCCCCAATGAAAAACTCTTCTAGTGCAAGTATTTCGATCAAGAATATTATTTCATTTTTTTTTTAATTATTTGCATTACATTGTCATTAAGATTTTAAAAAGCGCATAAATGGATAATTTCATGATATTTAGTTTCACTTAGATTAGAATACATATATAAAATTGTTTTAAGGACATATTCTGACAAAAAATTTTTTTATTTAAATACAATATTTTGGCAAAAAATTAACTTAGAATAACCTTTTTTAAAATGTTCTTTTATAAAAAAATGCTTCTAAAATAATAATACTTTTTTGTGTGTGTGTGTGTGTGTGTGTGCTTATATAAAGTAAAGACTTCTCCAGAGAGTCTGATCTATTTTTTGAAAAATTACATTATTTTCAGAGTTACAAAACCCCTTGAAATAATTATCGGCGTTTCTTTTTTTAAAATTTCTCCCCTCTGTTGTCGTAAAACATGGATAAACCCACTTCAAGTTATATATTTCAAAAATTCTAGTTGAGCCTCTGAAAAGAGGTCTGAGCTATATACAGGCAAAACATTTTTTAAAAGAAGCATTTTTAAAAAAGGAGAATATTTTGAAAAGGGGTATTCTATGTTTTTTTTTTATCAAAATTGTACTTAAATAATTTTTATTGAAAATACTATTCTTAAAACATTTTATATACTTTTTTCTAATCTAAGTGAACTAAATATTAAAAATATTCCCCATTTTACGCTTTTTGGGGGTTTCCCCAACGTGGGGGGAAATTTTAATACAACGAAATATTTTAAAAAAGTGAAAACACATGTGCAAAGATTAGGAACTGAATTCATAACGTGGCAATACGATAATAATTGTATTTGAATCACTCAGCCATGTGTTGGGAATCAGGAAGGGTTGTTCAAAATATTGGGGGTTTGCAATGTCAGGCTGATACATAAAGGGAGTCACGCAGAGACGTCTTTTAAGAACAAAGGGAATCCATGGAATCCAACTCAAGGAAAATAATGTCTCTAACCTAGCTCAAGTAATTGAACTAGTCAGTTTAATTTCCAATATTTTAAAAAGATCCCCCGAAATATTGCAACTTTTACCCAAACTAAAAAATGCTGAAGATGATAAAGCTAAAACTTATCTATTTGTTGAAGTTACGCTCAGTAAAAATTAAATTTCCATTTAGTTAAATAATCCCTCTTTATTTTAAATCTTTCTTTTATTTTTAATCTTATTGCCATAGACCTCTCATATCTAATTTTCCTAAATAAATTTTTTTATGTCACCCATCATCCAATAAAAAACCTCACTAAACCCTGCCCCCCGAAACCCTCATTGGTCCCTGCATCCGAAACCACGCCTATCATCATCAGCCATGCCAACAAACTGGGTTTATTTCCCCGATAGAGATGGAGGGATAAAAAGGGATTCCGTTCCCCCCGATCAGCATCAGACGTCTTAAGACTTCTTGAGGCCCTACGTCCCTACGTACAAGTAAACCCTGGGCCCCCACACAAAAGTTGACCCTAAGTCCCTTCACAAATTATTGGCTCCCCCTATGACCGAAACAGTAGACACAGGTGTGTAGCATACGTTTTCAAATACTCCTACAAACGTAACCCGAAACAAATGTGTATGACTTGGGAAACCAAGCCGGCTTGGGTTGCCCCTTTGACTGAATGGTAATGATGGGGTGGGGGGGTAGGCCTAGGCCCCCATATGTTCGAAGCCATAATATATCAGTTGACATATCGTTCGAAATTTCCAAATTTTTGGAGAATACAACCTGAAATAATATTTGACCGTTGAAATTATTCGAATCATGATCTTATTAAAGCTGAGTTTAGAGCAATACGAGACCCGCATTATGGCCAAGGCCCTGGCCCCGGGCTCAGTGCCTTAAGACGTCGCCGGAGCCACGGCGATCGAAAGCTTAAGAACCGCTGACATAAGGGCTTTATGCTGAAATTCCAAGGTTACGCTTATAATTAAAACTGATAATTTTCTTCCGTATACAAGGCATATCAGAAACTCTGTTTATTACCTCGTAAACAAGTCATAAAATACAGAAGATGCTTTTTATCGCTTTTGTTGGGTGGAAATCACTTTAAGGGGTGTCTTTCCAAGGTGACATTTTTACCAATAAATTGGACTTTTGCAGGTTTAGAAATGATTCTAATATTTTCACTGATTCTCAACACACTTTGTTCAGTAGCTATCCTTAGACAGTCAAATGTTTAAACATATATGCAAAATACAAGTAAATTCCTTCAATGCGAAATTATAAAAGAAACTATCAGCATTAAGTATTAGTATTAAGAAAGAAAAATTACGAGAAAAAACTAAGGGAAGGAGGGGGGAGGGAGTTACTCTCTGTATGCCTAAGGCCGTATCACACGTACACGTTTCAAGCAATTTTCGTCCAATTCGTGCAATTTTTACTCAGTTGCTATAGCAACGGCTTTCGAACAACTTTTTGCTAGTGAGCTCAAAAAATTGTTCCAAATAAAACTTGCTTGAAATTCTAGCCAATGGGGTTCTTCGGCGCTTTACGTCATAAACAAGATGGAGGCTTCGGTTTCGTCTAACACATCAGATATGCCGTATAATATTTTAATGGTGTATAATATTTTAAACAGGATGGTGCTCAATTTCTGTTTACGTCCATCAACAAAAGCACAAGCGAAATAAAAGAAATAATTTTGGATGCTCGTTTTCCGAAGCAGAAAAATCGGTGAGTAATTTTTCGATGTGGAGATAGAGCGCGGCTGACGTCAGAGCATGTCGTTTTGTTTACGGCACCCCTTCCATCTCAGTAGGACGAAAAATTGCTTGAAAAAATTGTACCAAAAATGTACGTGTGATACGGCCTTTACAGTGTACCAATCCCAATCAGGGCCGTTTCTAACTTCCCTGGCTCCCTATGTACTTCAATAGCTACGCCTCGCTTTCCAGAGCACCCCCTCTTCTTCGTTCAGTTCTTACTTTTCCTGTTTTGTTTCGGGAGGGGGATTTTCCCTTTACTTTTTTACTCTTTTCTCTTTCTTTGTATTTTTTAAACGAATAGTCTTTCCGTTATCTATCACCTATGGAGCTACCGTGTTATAGACTGACAGCAGTGGGTACAAAGGTCCTGGGGTCCGAACCCCCCAAAGCCCTTGATTTTCTTCTGATTGGTTATAATTCTAAGTATATAATACGTAAAATTTAATTAAATATTTGTTATTATTGATTAATTTTATTAATTAATGCTAATTATTTATTCAATAATTAGTTTTTTACTATGTTTTATTCCTGAAAATCGACAAAATCAAAAATAGCATGATACAAGAATGGTGCACATCTGTGAACGATAATAATGCACATAGTAAAACAAAATGAGCTTATTTTAAAAGTACACGCACAATGAAAGTTTTTTTTTTAAAAAAAATTTAAATGCTAATTGAAGAATTTTAACACGTGAACATTTGTAACTAATCATCAAATTTCAAATGTTATCTAAACTTTACAAGTAGTATGCCAGTTTTTAATCAATGGAGAACACGTGATTGCCTTTATCACGTGACCGTCATGAGACTTTAGTCCATTCTTTCATTTGAATTTCGTTACCTTTCTCGCCGTCTCAGATAATTTCAAAATCAAATTTTCATTCTGCGTACTTTTTATGTCCTGGATTTCTTCTTTGAATTAAAAAAAAATTATAATAACGATTTTTTTATAATTTAAAAATATTAGAGTCGATAAATTAAACTTGTTTTTATTGTTGCTATATATACTTAATAAGAATAATATTGAAAGAACTTAGAATAATAAATGTTCTTATGCAATTTTGAAAAATCGAATTATATTTCATTGCTAAACACTTAACAACATTTCATTATTCATTAAAAAATACAAATTTCTTCACTTATGTGGTAGACTATACAAATTTCTCTCGCAAAAGCGGCTTAAGAAATTTCATATTAAAATAAATTATACAATGAAAAGCAAACAATTTACGTAAAAGCAACCATTAATTTATCGCCAAAAAGTGAGATCATGGAACTAATGCTCAATCCAAGGCAAATCAAAGAAAAAACTTATTCTGATGCAATGGTAAATCTCAATCACATAAAACTAAACTGAAAAACTGGAGAATGAAGTGACTGTTAAAAAATTCGGTTTTTTCGCTATGAACCAATGTGGCACCTTGCATCACTTTAAGCTGTTTATAATTCTTTAAGTTTGCCAGTCTTTTTCATTTTAACATGATTTTTTTTCTCGTGATTTATGTACCCGGATTTCCCTCCCCAAATGTAGCTGTTTTGGACGTTCCAAATACTTGCCGATCCATTGCTTGTGTTGAAAGGAAAAAAAAAGGAGGTCACTTAACACATGATGATCGAAAGCCCTTTGTTGTTGTTGTGCTTCCGAGAGACAAACAAACAATCCGTTTCTTCGCGTCTCAGGCCAGAATTTATTGCATCACTGCGCAGACTCGCGGATTAACGTCAAAACATGAAACGCTCTGGTTCTTGCTCGAATTTGTTTTTAATGGGAAAAAGACACTCTTACTTTTTTGTTGAGAATTATGTCTTTCACTCGAATTTCAATTTTGTACTTAAACAACGAATATTAAACAGAAAATAAATAGATTTATTCGAAATTTTTATCCATGGAAAAATCGTTTGCATGAATTATTAAAATATAATATAAACTAAATTTTTTTGTAAAAAAAATAAATAAATAAAATAAAGGAAAGGAAAGAGAAAAAGTAAAAAGAAAGCTTTTATAAAAAAAACCCATTTTCATTAATAAAAAAATAACATTAAAAACGAATGTAAATTATAATTTATACGACTTTTAAGCCACTATATTTATAATTGTACAATGCAAAGTTCTGCAAGAACACGAATGAACTATTATCCAACGAACACCAATGAAATCTTCAATCCAATAAAACATTTTAAAAAAATTCTTTGGTATAAATTTTTTTACAATTAAGCTCATCATTGATGAAAGCAAAAGTAAACTATAACATAAATTTGAAAAGTGATTAGTGGACAGATTAATTGATAGCTTAAACAAATGAAGTTCAATGCTGTTCTATAATCGATAGAATTCCAAAGTGATTTGTAGAAATTCGTTATGAAATCAATGCTTAAAAGAGCAAACCCCCAATTAATTTGTGTGTCAGTAAAGGTTATGAAAAAATAAAGTGAGATAAAATTGAAAAATTCACAATTGCTTAGCAAATTTCGAATATTCCCTCAGGATTAAAAAGACGGAGAGCGTTAAAAAAAAACTGTTATTAAGAATATATATTGAGAAAAAGAAAGAATTTTTTTTTTCTCAATTATCCTTTATTTATAAATTAGTGAAAAGCGTTTTTCATTTTTAAAATATAAGTTTCATTTTTCAATAATAAATTCTCTTATATGGACAAACACATAAGCACAAATAACTTTTTTTCTAGTAATAGTGTTTGTTCAGTAAACATTTTTTAGTTGCCAATTTCTACTCGACTAAAGTCTTGCTAACATAGTCAAAGAAAGTTCGTACTTTTGAATCGCAGCTAGACAACCAATGTCGCAATATGAGTGGGTATCCTATTGTTTACATCCACGTCACGTCAACATGAGAGCTGTCACAACATAGTGTTAGCAGGTGGCATTTAGTTAGAAATCCTCAGTCTTTCTTTGAATATGTGCAGAAATAACATATAATGATTAAAATTATTCGTATCACTGATCTTATTGAGGCCTAGTTGAGAATAAGATGAGGGCCCTTAACGAGGTCAAGACCCTGGGACAGCTGCCCATACCTTAAAAAGTCCTGTACTTGACCATGGTTCAAAAGTTTGAGGTTCGACCCTTGTATAGCTTTGAAATAGTCAGTCAGTTTCCCGATGTCATCTGACTGTGGTTCAAAATTAGAAGACGAATTGGCTGTGGCGAGACAAAACAGGCAGTCAAAAGATGTTCAGTGATCAAATACGTATAAAAAAAATATTCAACTGAAAAAAAATGCATAAAATTTTTTCAAATAAAAATTGTATTTTTTGAAATATTTATTGATGAAATAAAAAATACACCAAGCATAACATTTTGATATTTTATAAATTATGTTTCTAAAAAAAAAAAAAAATACCGTAAAATTCGGCGTATAAAGGGGACTTTTAACCCCAAAAATAAGATTGGAATTTAAGGGTGAGCGTTATACACCGGGTATAAAAAATGTAGCTTTAAAAATAACAAGAGATCAGCTTAAAAAAAAATTTACTTCTACACGTATTAAAATGCTGTTTATTTAAAAGGAATGAGAGAGAGAGAGATATGCCTTATGAACTAAAAGAGTTAAAATTCTAGAAATACACTATTTTTTCAAAAGTCTGGGATAATACCTCGTATAAATAACTTTAAAACATAAGAGCACTGTATACCAACATTTCAGATTTTTTTGTAAAAATGAGGGTGCGCGTTATTACGGCGAATATATCTAAAAAGTAAAAAAATGCAACTTTAAAGTATAGAGGCTGGTTATACGCCGGAAAAAAATATATATTTTACGGTAATTTTATTCTATATAACTTTCACCATCTTTAAAAAATTATTTGGCGTTGTTATTTGAATCTGGCGGTGTACCTCTTGGCGTGACATTTTAAGCGAGGCAACCCTTGGCGGAATGAGGCGAATCAACTTTAAACCGGAGGCACAATTCAAACGGACGTGTTTCCTTAGTTGTGCTGTGTGTTTGTGTTGTGGTTGCTTTTTAAATATCCTTCGTTGATTACTTTGTTATGTTCGGCCACCTGCTTTTGTGTTTAGTTTCTGCCCCAAACATCACCATGTAATCAGTTGAATAGCATAGTATGAAGCTTGAGATTTAAATGAAATTCCCGCTCAAAATTATTATTTTAGATTTACTTTAATCACATCAATTATAGACGTTGCTAAAGTATATTTCATTATCGAGAAGACGATACAAATTTGGACTCAGAAAAAGACCTGTATCAAGTTTTCGCTCGCGTCCAAGAATCACAACCAGAATCGTGTTCAAAAATATTAAAGTGGATTAAAACTGTGCTTTGACAGCTTACGTATCATATATTTTATTGGATTAAAATTAGACAATTTAAGATTGTAGATCAATTTCACAGCAAGTTCCTTTATTGGATTATTCTCTAACCACACGTAAGTAATATCAAATATTTCTAAAAATTTTAATATGAATTAGTTGCGGAAAAATTATTTTATTTAAAAATTATGTGCGAAAATTAGCAACGAATGCTTAGTTATATATGTAACGACTTTTTGTTTTATTTTTTTAAAAAAATAGTGATCTAAATATTCTGGGATGTTTTAATATTTGCAGAACTCTTCCGTTATATTAAATTTAAAGTAGAGGGTAAAAAAACTTTTGTAAATGATAAATTTCGAAATGTAATTCCTTTCGAAAATGCAATTGCGTCAAGTTCATGCAACAAAAATGATTTTTCATTTTAAAGAATGCCTGTGTCATTGTAATTTGTGTATATTTGACTATAAATATGTTAAAAGGAATGGAATTCAATGGACTATTATTAAGAGTTTTTGAATTATTATTATTTCACTCCATAATACGACATCAAATCACATTTTATTGAAATTAACTGTTTTGTTATGTTATGGAACTGTCATTATTACAATTTAATTACTGGAATGGTACCAAAATGAATAAATCAATAGCACTTTAAAGTTTTGTTATAAATCGATCAATAAATTTTATTAAATTGATAAGAATGCTCCTTGCAAATATTTTTTTATTCTATGTAAATTAAATCAGATCTTCGAATTAATTTTTATTTAGAATGTGCAATTTATTTTAAAATAATTTGTGTGTGTCCCAGCATTTTTATGTATTGTTCTTAATATCTTTATTGGTGGAATTAACTGATAAAAAATATTTAAGTTTGGTTTGTTGAGATTTTTTAAAAGCATTGGAATTTTTTTTGTAAAAATTATAATTTTTTTATTAAGAAAGTTTTTATAAAATTTTCATAATTTAATTCAGTTAATATAGAAGGTTTTGTTAGTAATTATACCTAAGTAATATACAAATTATGCTAAATCTGACACTGTGCAAACTTGCAAATTAGAAATGAGGAAAGATTTGAAGCTAAGTGAAGATTATTTTTAAAATAGTGAAATACATAAAAATTTATTTAATTACGATTTTTTAAAGTTAATTATAAATTTTCAAATAACTTCTAACCATCTAATATTATTCTAATTAAATTAAATATTGTACTGATATAATTTAATTAATTTTCTTGAAGCATGATAATTTATTACTTAAATCAAAAACTGCTAACAAGCATATGAATTGTATGGTGGTATTTTTAAGGTATATTTTTGTAAAATATAAATTATTTAATTGTATTTTATTACAGTAAAATGATGTTATTATGGCTGGATTGTGTCTGAATTACTAATTATTGTAAAAATTTAAAACATTCCCAACCTCTACATTTTGTATGATCTCTAATAATTTTTCTTCAAAATTCCAAAGCAGAATGTCTAGACTGTATTTTTTCTTCCTGTTCAGATTTCTGAATGTTTTAGGAATTCTCTCTTAGGATTTTCTTACTTATCATGTTTGTAATAGTGTTATTAGACTTTTCTCATAGTCAAATATTCCTTCCAACTAAAGATATTAATAAGTGAAGAATGTGGCAATTCTATTTAGATTATTACTCAAGTCTCAAGCATTTTTGTTACAATTGTCATTGGTTTGCTTTATACTTTTTGAATATAATAAATGCAGATATTTAAAATATACATCCTTCATTACAAAATAATTGACAAAACAAAATTAAGGGGAAAAAATACATTTTACTATTGTAAAATATAAGTTTATTAGGATTCTAAATATGTATTTCTTTAACTTAAATTGTTCAAGTCCTAAATGGATATTTTGTAATGGATATTTTTATAACTGTCTTAAATGGATATTTTGGAAAATATTTTTGAATAAATTTTTATATGATCAAATATTATTTTATGTGAGGAATGTTTTGAATTACTAATTAATTAGATTTTATTTTTGTTTTACATGATTTTTTTGGTTTGTTAAAATTGGAGATATTAAAGTATATTGTATTTTACCCCATTATATTTTATCAATTTTCTCATATCCATAATTCCAAGTATATATCATGTTTAATTATCAGTTTGACTAGTCATATTTGGGCATAATTAAAGCCCCAAAAATAAATATAATTTAGTGATATGATTGTTTAATTTTTATAATAATAATTAAAAAATATTTAAGATTACTTTTTGTGGGAAGAAATATAAATCTGTTTCTAGGAAAAGTATTATATTTCTTATAAAATCTATGTAAGTAGTAAGGTACTTTGTTTAATTTCAAGCAACAAGACAGTCTGTAAAATTAATTTTTTTTATTTGACTAATTTTCTAATAAAATTATTCAAATTGTATATGCTATGTAAATGGAATTAGTCAACATCAAGTTATTTTAGTAGACTGTATGTTAAGTGTTATTCAATGGCTTAATTCCCCCTTGTTTAAAAGGGCCTTTTTTAGGAAGGGTCTAGGCGGGGGAAAACCCCGACCAACAAGTTGTGAAGCAAAAAAATGACTCTGCAGGGGGGGCCCAATATTTTTTACACCACTGATGTTATTGTATTTTCAATTTCAAGATCACAAGTTTTGAGATGTTTAAAATAATAAAATCTGAGGAGAGCAGAAAAAACTGCCTAAAATTTCAAATGGATAATAATAGACAAGTATTTCTGCAAATAAAAATTGTGTAACTTTAAAATTCACTTGATTTGAAATCTGAAAAGAATATACTTTTTCCTTTTGTATTTGCATAAACAAAATAAATAAGAATATTAAAATTTTTTTTTTTTTTCGTTGAAAATATTTTAATTTTTTACTTACAAATTAAAAAAATTTAAAGTAGGTATTTTTTTAAAAAGTATTTTCTTTCACCTTTTTGTCTTTTTTTTTTTTTTACTGTAAATTTGTTAAAAATTTCTTCTAAGATAATTCTATGTTAATTAAATTAATTTTTCTTGATTTTCGTTGGACAAGAATTTTTATTTTATCTTTAAAATTAAGCTGATCAAATAGACATCGAAATTTATTTAGTTTTTTTTTTCTGTATGCAAATTTATTTGGGAAACATTTAATATATTTGTGAACTTATTACATTGAAATCCTAAGTAGTAATTTTATAAAGCTAAGATTGGGCTGAAACCTCCAAATTTAAATTTTTCCCTAAAAAAGGATAAATTTTTTTTTTTTGTTCTCTTTTTTCCCCAAAAAAAAATTTTAAATCTTGCCCCCTTTTCAAAGAAATATTTAAATATTCAATAAAATTGAATGTTGAAAATTTCATATTAAAAAATTTTTCAAAAAAATTCCCTTTTCCTTATATATATAATATATCGCCGCCGTTACGCAGGAATATTTTCTAATTATGGAGTTAGAAAAATTACTTATTAAATTTTGAAAAATTCTTTCTGAAGCCATTACAAACTTTTCCTCCTTACAAAATGTTTGAAATTTTTTTTAAATTTTTAAAAGAGAAATATCTTTTACATTTTGTCGTGGGGAAATTTAAATGCAGTTTTATTTTTAATAAAGTCGGGGTTTTTTTGATTTGTTTTTTATTGAAAAAATAGTTTTCTTAGTATTCTTTGTTAGTGTTTCAATATTAATTTAATGGAAGAATGTTTTTAAATTGAGTAGTTGACGTATTGGGAAATCAATTTGTTGTTATGAATGACAAATATTTCAAAGGTTTATCATTATCATTATCCAGAATAAGAAAAATAAGTTTAATTACTTATTAGTGTTAAGTTTATGATAATAAAAACATGCAATTTTTAGTCTCACTAAGGGTTTCAAATCCTGAATTTTTATTAATTTTGCCGGTTTTTGTGTGTTATTTATAATCCTTTTTTGGCCAATTAAAAATACAGTAAAAGGTTTCAAAAAATCGTGGATCTTTTTAATTATTTATTGTAGTATACTTTTTTAGAAAAAAAATTTAGTTATTAATTGGAACTTTTTAAAGAGACTTATAAAACAAAATATATAAAATAAATAAACATTAAATTTTTTTTTATTTTGTTAAATTAATCGGAACTTTTGACGTTTTTGTGAACTGAAATGCTTTCTAAAGAAGTAAAATCTTTTTTTAAAGTTGTGTTTCTTATTACTTTTTTCATTCCCTCCATTTTTCCCCCTTTTCCCCAAATACTTTGAAAAATTAAAAAGATACAAAAATAAAATTTTTTTTTTTTATTGGTAAAAAAACTTTTTTTTGGTTTTTTCTGGTCCCTTGTAAATGCAACAAATCATAATGATTATACCACCAGTAATACTAAACACACTATACCAGAAATGTATAAATAACTATAATTTTTAAATTATCTCTTCTGTTATGGAAATTACAATAGCGCAGTTTTACCTTGCATATATAATGAGGATAACAGCCAGCATGAACACTTTTTTTGCGTTGCCATGGATTATTTGAGTGCATGTACATGTTTATTTTATTCCTTCATGCAAGATTAATTGAATACCTTTCAGTATTAATTTGCCAATTTTAAAAGTTGTTTTAAACCCCAAATATAACTGTAAAAAAAAAGTGCTTTTGAGGGGGAGAGGAGAGTCAATATTTAATTTTCTTATTTACTTAACACTTGTAGCTTGATTGCGGAAATGAACTGATAATGGAATCAATAAAATGTTTCATATATTTATTGCACCTCTAAGATAAATTTAATGTCCCTCTTTTTGTTTTTTTCAGTTATTTTTTTTAAAAGGGGGGAAAAGATACTTTTTTTTCCCCCCCCTTTTTTTAAAATTTTTTTTTTTAACAGATATTGAAGGGGAAAAAGTGGCCGGAAGATATCTTTTCAGTTGTCATTGGAAACGAATATTTGCAAAATTACAAACGCGGCTATGTTCCAGCATTTGAATTTTTAAATAATTTTCAGAACAAATTACTAAAATTTTTTTTCTTTTTTCAAAATTTTTTCTAAGGTACCCGACTACTTTCCGGAACCTGATTTTGCAAAAGCGTGTAAATGGAAAAATTTTATGATTTTATTCACTTTAGATTAGAATATATGATAAAACTTTTTAAAGGACTTTTTTAAAAAAAAAAATTTTTATTTAAATAAATATTTTGACAAAAAAACAGGAAACCCTTTTTTTTAAAAGTGTTCCCCCTAAAAAAATTCTAAAAAAAATTTTTTGTTTTTTTATAAAAGTAAAGATTCTCCCGGGGTCTGAACTAGGTTTTTTAAAAATTAAATTATTTTCAATTCAACCTATTGAAATTATTATCGGGGGTTTTTTTTTTTTTAAAATTTCTCCCCCCTGTTATCGTAAAAATAATAAACCCATTCTAAGTTATATATTTCAAAAATTTAGTTGACCTCTGTACAGAAGTCTAGATATATACGGCAAAATATTATTATAATGGCCCTTTTTTTTACAAAAAGGGGAACATTTTCAAAAGGTTTTTTATTCCTAAAAAATTTCTAAACTAATAACACTAAATATCACGAACATTATCTATTTAATGGGCCCTTTTAAAATCACGGTTCCGAACGTAGTCGGATACCTTAATGTGAACATAAGATATTGAAATAAAAAAATTGAATATAGAGACCTACTTTTAAATTTAATTGATCTTCAGTCTGTCACTAAAATCAAGATTCCCCTTTCCCCCTCGAAATTCTCTTGTAAAAATAATCTTTTTAAAAAAAGGTTTTTGGGGTTAATAATAACCTGTAAATCTGTAAATGAAAAATAAATTATGTTTACTTAGTCTCACCAGATCCACAATAGGTGTGTGTGTGTATGTATCCATATAATGATATAAATGTACATAAAATTATTATAGTCATGGGGTAGGCTACTATTTGGTCTCGCAACGGTTTATCGGATTGCTAATTCTATGCTCGATTCATTTCAAGATCAATTTATATATATATGGAATAATGAAAGCTGCTGCACCTGAAACAATGCCTCTCATCCCCTCGATTTTTTTTTGTTTCTTGCCGTATACTCAAAAAATTTTTAAGTATTTTTTAAAATTTTTTATTCAATAATTTTTTTACTGTTTTTTTGCTCCTGACGATCGACAAAATCAAAAAAGAATATTTTTTTTGGCGGGGTATTGGGGTGTGATACAAGAATGGGGTGAATTTTCGACCCTTTTCGACCTCCCGGAAAAATTCCTGAGCTCGCCACTGGGTGCTCATGACACATTTTTCTAGGGGACCATCAAATTTTTCTAAAGTAATAACTTTTTCAAATGTCTATACTTTGAATGCGAATTTTCCCATAGATATTTTTAAAAGTATAAATTTGTTTTGAAAGCATTTGTAAAATTTTCCTTTTTAAAATTTTGGTATATTTATCTTTTCCCTTCTCTTTTATAAGTAGTAAAATAAAATGCAACTTTTTTTTAGTTTTAATTGAAATAAAACTGATAATTTTATCAAAAAAAGTACAATATTTTCATACTTATATTTAAAACATTAATTCTCGTTTGAAAGATTTTCATTTTATGTATCCTTTAAAATTTTGGTACCTTTACACCCCCTTCTTTTGTGTAACATGCAGTTTTCGTTTCTTATTTTCAAATGGTTTTAAGTTTTTATCATGTATGTGTGGTTGTGTGTGTGTGACCTTTTATATCATTGCACTAATTTAATTACATCATTGCTTACTCTTTTGTTTTCTGCATTCACCAAGGCAACATCCTGGTACCGTCGTCATGTTATTAACTCATTTAAACATTCTTCCGCAGTGAACGCAGTTAGCCAACCCAAGACATTTTTTGTCGTGTCGTTTTCAGACCTTATTTAGGAAAATAAAAACTATTTTCAGCTCAGTCAAGATGGGAAATTTCACATAAATCAAATTGAGAAATTCATTGAAAATTTTTTAAATCTGTTTGAAATTTTGAGTTTTTATTTTAATGTTAAAAATACATTGCGTTAGTATTAATTTTTTTTTTGTAAAACTTAATTTTTTTTATCGATTAATATTTAAAAGGTACTATTTTAAATCCGTTACAAACGAGTTACTAACTTTTAATTCGATATTTTAATTTTAGTTCTATTCAGCAACCACAAAAATTTGCATCATTGGCCTGATAATTAAATTTAGAATTTTCTTTAAATGCAATTTTTTTTTAATGGATTCTCTCTTTTTTTTAATTCTAAGCTGTTACATTTCCATTTCATTCCACAATTTTCAGTTGTATTTATAATTAATTAGATTAATAACTATTTTGAGAGAGAATAAACTCATTATTTCGTGTATGATTTTGTGAGAAATATTTTATTATTTTTATCTTTAATTTTTAAAGGCACTTGATTTATTGAAATTTTAATACCGTCTTACTTATTCTCATGGGACTTTACATTAATAAAAGAAAATATATTTAAAATTATTCAGCGTTTCATTGCTGTTACTTGATATTGCAAAATACTACAGAAATGTAACGGACGATAAGCTCGTATAGTTTTTTTTTTTGGTGCAAAGTGTGGTTAGCATTTTTTTAAAAATAAAGTAGACAATTATGCTACAACTGATTACTAATATATTTAATTTATCGGTTAAAATCGTCTTTCTCAAGCATCTTTATTTTCCACTTTAGTATGTTTAAAAAAGTTTGTACTTATTTTTAGTTATTTTATAAAGTTTTCTTTTTACTATCAATTTTTCTCTTTCAAATATTCGTTAATTTCTTTAAAATTTTTTTTTTTTTTAAATGGGCAAAACGATGTGAAATTCCGTCACAATATTCAGTAAAGTGCTCAGAAATAGTCTAGACTGAAATTGATATTTTGAATTGCACATTATTTCCCGAAGAGAAATATTGCCAACCACTATTGAAACTTAATGCGAATTTAACTCATTTCGGACGGCGATTTTAGATTTAGGGTAATTTCAAGTTTCTCGAATTATTTAGTTGTAAGCTGTATTTTTTGTTATGTTTCTGAATTATTTTATGTACCTCAAAGTCAATTTTTAACACCCTTCATAAGCTTCAATTTTTACCTATTTTAAAAGGTCAGATTAACTCGAAATTTTGCTCTCTTGTCCAGGACCGCGCGTACGATGACGTGGCCATGGTAGCCGAGTGGTCAAGGTATAGGATCATGGCTCGAGCCCAGTTCCACTAAAGACCCGCCGTGTAAGGGAGCGATGCACGTTAAATTGCCGAGCTGAAACGTCCTCCCGTTGGTGTGGAGTGGTAGTTAGGAGGGGTGTGTGTGCCAGCTCAGGTGTCGTCCTCGTCGCTTGACCATGGCACAAAAATTGCTGCCGTCCGTTGCCAAAACCCTCGTGCTGCCGAATGCGACGTGGAAAATATTCTACCACCACCACCCAGGACCGATGACAATTCAATAATTTTGTTCTATTGTCCTGATCAGGATCATCAGGATTAGCGATTTCCCATTTTCAGATTCCATCCCGCATCTGGTGACTAATTTCAGATATCATTTCTAGATTTGGCGACTAATTCCAGATTTGACGACTGAAAGATTAAGTTACAACTTAGTTCGATTAACTGTAAGAGGGTGTTTTTTAGTATTTTAAACTATAATTTTTAACTCTCTATTTAATAATAAATTGTCATATTTAACAGACTATTTACTTATTTTATTTCTGCTTCGAAGTTTAGCTTCTAGAAAATTGTTCAGAAATAAAATAACTATTTTAGTTCTACTTTATCTTGTAAGAGTCTGGCTTCCTTAAAATTTAGGATTATATAAATGTAGTATGTATAGTTTTTACTGTTTTGTATGGAGTATTGTTGTTTTCCTTAGTATAGGTTGCAAGTGAGAAACTTGATTTCTGCTGAAAATATATATTAATGACTTAATAGCTCTCGTTGTGTTTAAGGTTGTCCTGTCGAAGCTGGAATAAATAAATGGTTGAAAAAACTGTAATATAGAACACCAATTTTACTAAACTCAAAACAGTTTAATTTTTATTTTACTGTGGCGAATTCAGCTCCTTACAAACCAAACGATATATTTCAAGACGAATGGAATATTAATTTTAATCTCTAAAGTAAAAGCAGACGATAAATGAAAATTAAATCGCAAAGCTTAACTAGCATCGCTGTTAATCACTGTTTTATATATTTTATATGCTGGCATTCCGGAATTTATTGGTTATTAATCGTAACGTGCGTAAATCTAATAAAAAAAATGTGAATGTACTGAAAATGAGATGGATAGTCTTAACTCTTAATATTGTGAAATATTAACAAATTCTTAAACTTTATTGTATTTAAAAAATTTAAATTTGAAAAAATCCCTTCTTTGTTATATAATCCTTCATTTTTTTTTGTTTTTTTGTTAAATGGGCGTAAGTAGTCATAAAGTTTTTTTAACGTCATTTCATCACTTTTCGCAAACCTCAAGAACATAGTAAATTTGTTTTTGTTATCTCCGTACGCTCAAAAGGTGTTTCATTTCCGTTAAAATAAGATGTACTTTTTTATCCCAATGGTTCATTTTTTTCCTTCCAAATTTTCTGCTTGAATTGCAAATCTTCATGCACATCTATAAATAATGATTATTTTAATCGTGTTTTTTATGTTTAAAGTAATATCTTTGGTTGTTGCGTTTTAGTAAAACATGTATTTTGTTTTATGAATTCTTAATCTTTTGATAGGAATTTTTTATTTGCTTATAAATATAAAATAAAAGCTTCCTTTGAGGATTTAATGTTTCACCTAATTTACTTTATAGATAATGAGTTTGGATATCAATTTTTCATCAAAGAAGTTAGACTAATTCAATTATTGGCAGTATATGTATACTTTATCGAAATCAGTTCAAGCAGTTAGAGAGAGACTGTTTCTATAAAATCGCTTTAAAATGCTATGGAAGTGAGTTTTAATGTATATTTATGATAAAAAGAATGAACTTTTTTTCATAATTTGTTTTATTTCATGTTAAGTGCACCATTTGATTGATTTTACGAATTTTCTAAGGTTTTTACTAAATGGTACTTACATTTTTTTTTTCTTTCTTTGAAGAAATTCATAAAATCTCTGGAATCAAATTGAAATTGTTTGCACATCTATAAAAATTAATTAAAAAATACATTTTTAAAAATGTTTATTTTTTACTGATATTTTAGCTATTTTGTATGTATTAAAGAGAATATATTAATATTTAAGATAAGTTTCAACATTATAGGCAAAATACGTTGTTTATAATATAATTTGAATAAAGTTTGCAATCAGCGTTTTCAGATCATTGCTATTATTTTAGGACGCATCTTTTTATTGGTTTGTTGAACTTAATGGGAATGAAACTTCTTCAGCTACTTTGGGTTACAGTTTAGACAAAACATAACCACGTGATGAGGAATCGGATGTGTTCTCTTACATGAAAATATTCAAACTGCATTTAATAATGCAAAATGTTGCGAGTTCTGAGAATTTAAAATTTAATTGTTTCTTCTGTTAGATGAAATTAAGTCTGCAATGAAAAACGAAGATAGTTTGAAAACAGTTTTAAATTATCTTAATTTTTCTTTTGTAGTTATTTCTTGTATGTTACTTTATTCTCTCTTTTTTAAAATCTTATTCTGTGATCTGTTCCCGAAATATTTCTTTACCCTTAGCATTGCTTAAAAACGAAATTATTGTGAAAAAATGAGTATTGAAGATTTTTGTTTCTCTGTATTATGTGTATATTTTGTACAATTTTTTCCATTATATTTTTTATGAAATTTAAAATTTTTATTATATATTTGCTAATTAAAATTTTTAAATTCCAGTTTTTTTTTTAACTTAAAGAATAGTTTCTTTAAAAAAGCTATTTGATCATTTTTGGTGGGCTACACTCTTGATTATTTCTATTTAAATATTTCCTCTGTACCAGTGAATCCCAACGGAGTCCAGGTGTACCCCTTGGTGGTGTATGGAAGTTTTAAAACGATCTGTGTAGTATTTAAAGGGTTATTGAGGGTCGATGACAATTTTTTAGTTTTAACGTTAAATTTAATTTTTCAAGATTGTAATTTTTAGATATCTGTTTTAATATGTCTTGGTATATAATATAATATAGATTTTGTGCGTATGGTAATATGATAAAAACTTTTTAAATGGAATATCATAGTGAAAAGGAAAGAAAAAAAAAGATAAAAATAAAACACAAACCTGATAAACTTTTTTTTTCTAATTTTCTATTCATATTCTCAGTTAAATTTAATTTTTCAGCTTTTTTGTGCATTTCTTAATAATGTGTGAGGTTGTGTTTATTGGAGAAAAATGCAAGGGGGTGTGTGAAAAAAAATTTTTTTTTTTCTAAGAATAGAGTTTTTAAGGGGTCGGTTGATTTTGGAAAAAATTAGAGAACCTTTTCTGTGTGCTGTATCAGTAATACATCATTCATTCAATGGTTTTGTTTATAATTTTTTTTAAACTGCATTTACAAAATAACTAAAAATTTCCATAAAAAAAAGGAAAAATTTACTGCCAGTGAAAGGAGTAGCTGTTCGCAAAAGTTAAAAGTTGAGATTTGCGCAATAATAATAAAAAAAAATAGGAAAGGAAAAGATATTGGAGAATAATTTCCAAAAATGAAAGATGGTATAAGATTCGCGACCACCTGTGCTGCTCAGAGACGCGGGTGTTGCCAGCCCGCAGTAATTGGTCTTTCCAGTCCAAGGTCGGAATCGTTTGTTTGTTATTCACGCCAGTGACGTCATTTTAACGGAAAAGTGACGCAAACACTTTCTCCGCTTGACAGTGGTTTTATATGTGTTATCAGACGATATTAAAGATACAAGAATGAAATGGAACGGAACCGCGTTCAGATTCCAAGGGAAAATAGGAACAAATTTGTGATTGGAAAGTTAAAAAAAGTTTAAGGTCGGAGACTTGCTCAGTGGTGCATTAAATGCTATCAAGAGTTCCACTGTAATCAATCTATTTATTTATTTTAGTTCTAGCGTCTCATTGATTTTGGAGGGAATAGAAAAATTTTCGAACATTGATTATTTAAACTTATTCCCAAAATCATTTGCTATATTTTTGTATTTTTTTTTCAGTGTGTCTTTTTTGGTTTTTTAAAGTTGGGAAAAAATATCAGGGAAAGATGTACAAAATCGGATTCTTGTAAAACGATTTCTATTGAACAACCGTTTAGCTCTGCTGACTTTCTTTTGGCATGAAAACTAAAAATTATGAATTGAATCTAATTTAATGAAAAAAGAACTCGAACAATGGCAACGATATATTAGGATACTCACGCGACACAACCTCTTTTTGTACTTTGGGTATATGCTTCCGAAATTAATTTTGTTTCGATCTCAGCTGCGTGTTCGGAAAAACTCGTTAAGGATGCGATTTCTTTTCATGTTTTGTTCTACGACATGAATTATTTGTGTGTGTTCTTGGCTTAGCTCCATGCTGTCTTGTAGAAATGTAGAAGCATTTGTGTTTTCCTCATTGATTTATTTGCCTAAGAAAAAATTTTTTTCCTTTGACATTTTTCACCCTTTCCTCTCAGTTGTACGACTCGTCAGCAGTTAATATTCGAAAGTAAATTTTTTCTTATTTTTCCTTTTTTGATATTAGACTACAAAAAATGTGGCTCCCCAAATAGATCTTTACTAAACCGAAACTTTAAACGCATCTTTTTTAATGCTTTTATTGGTTGAATGCTTTCATGTGTTTCTATTTTTATAAATGAATTATACATCGCATAATTTATATTTATGTCACATAAATTACATATGTTTTCGTATCATTTCCCCCTTCTACGACATGCCAAATGGGGCTGCAAACGACACTTTCGATAAGGCTTCTTGATTTCTGTCATCTTTTCCCAATTTCTATTTTTTTTTTGACTTTCTGCCAAAATTTAACATTTGCTGATTCTGAATAATACAATTTAGTACTTGTTAAGGTATCCGACTACGTTCGGAACCATGATTTTAAAAAAGCGCATAAATGTATAATTTTTGATATTTAGTGTCACTTAGATTAGAATACATGTATAAAATTGTTTTAAGGACATTATGACAAAAAATAGTATTTAAATCAATATTTTGGCAAAAACTAACTAAATAACCTTTTTTCAAATGTCCCTTTTGTAAAAATGCTTCTATTGTATTAATATTTTGCCTGATATAGCTCAGACCTCTGTACAGAGGCTCAAGTATGATTTTTGAAAAATTCACATTATTTTCAGAGTTACAACCATTTGAAATAATTATCGGCGTATTTTCTTGAAATTTCTTCCTTTTGTTTTTGTAAAACACGGATAAACCGACTTCCGAGTTATGTATTTCGAAAATTCTAGTTGAGCCTCTGTACAGAGGTCTGAGCTGAATACAGGCAAAATATTATTATAATAGAAGCATTTTTCACAAAGGAAACATTGGAAAAGATTATTCTAGTTAATTTCAAAATATTGTATTTAAATAATTTTTTATCATATAATGTGTGTCCTCTTAAAGTAATTTTATACATGTATTCTAATCTAAGTGACACTAAATATCATGAAAATTATACATTTATGCGCTTTTTTAAAATCACAGTTCCGAACGTAGTCGGATACCTTAAGTAATTGAAAAAAAATTCTTTGTTTTTTTAACTGGGAATTTTATATCCTGTCAGAGAGAATTCATTTAAGAACAATTTTAATTGGCTTGGCACCTGATGACTAAAATCATAAATGAAATTTTTCTCCCGAAAGGGTTAAATCTAGTACAGATATAGATAAAAATATATCTGAAAATTTTAATATCATCCTCTGGTGTAGCTGTGGTGGCTGAGGTAGCCTAGTGGTCAAGGTAACGGACTCTGGCTGGGTATGAGTTCGAGCCCGCCCGCCAAAGACCCCCCGTACAGGGGGGCCGTAAAGTTATATATGTCGAGACTCAAACGTCCTACCGTTGGGTGTGGTGGGGAAGTTAGAGATGGGGGGTCAGCTGGGGTTTTTTCGTCCTTGATCATGGTTAAAAATGGGTCCGTCGCCAAAAGCCTTCGCAACTAAATTTTGGCGAATTAATACCTCGACTGAAGCCCCGCCTTATCCCAAAGGGCGGGCACGTTAAATCCCCGGGATTAAAGTCTTTACGTTGGAGTGGTGGGGAATTTCGGTGAATTCACTTGACTGATGTTCAGAATTACGAAATCCGTTGCCATCAGTGGCGCACACAGGAATTTTTCAGGGGAAGGGGTCGAAAGTCCACCCTTTTTGTACCATACTCCAATATCCCGCCATAATGTTCTTTTTATTTTGTCTGTTGTCGCATACAAAGAGAGTAAAAAATAAATTATTGAATAAGTAATTAACACTAATTAAAAAATAAATTATGGATAACAAATACTTAATTATAAATTTTATGTACAATATACATAGAATTATAATCAATCGAAAAAATCAAAGACGAAGAGGGGGCTCCCGGACTCGTGCATGACGTTCGTAAAAATCAAATCAAAGCCGTTCACTAGTGTAGAATTTTGCCGATATTTATATATCATAACAATATTAAGGTTTTAGAAATGTAGCCTCATTGTTTGATTATTATATGATCGTTTTTGAAAAAAAAACTATGGAAAATTTTTATATGCTTTTTTTAATGAACGTGGGGGGAAAAAGGAAAATTTTTTAAAGGGGAAAAATTTTTTTTTTAAAAAAAATTAATCGGTGAAAACGAAAATTAACCCTTTGTTAGATAAAAAACCCCTTTTTAAAATTTTTTAGATATTTTTTTCAAAAGGTTTTTGTACAAATTTAAAGGATAAAAAACAAATATTTCGCATTATTGTAATTAAAAAATTTTAAAGCAATATTTCCCTTTTTTGAATTTTTTTTTCCTGGAAAGGGGGAAAAAAAATTTAGCTTTTTGGGGTTTTAAAACCCTTGAAAAAAATCGCTAGGTGAAGAAATTAAACCTCTTTTGTCCTGCAACCCTGGAAAAAGGGAAAAAAGAAGCAAAAACCCCTTTTTTTTCAATTTTTCCCTCCGACCTCTTTTCAAATTTTTTTTCCCCTTTATTTTTCTTTTCTCGGGGGGGGAAAAATTTTTTTCCCGATTTTGACGGGTTCTCCCCCATCCTGAGGTGGGTCCAAAAATTTTTTTTTTATCCCCCTTTGGGGCCCCGGGGCCCCCTTTTTTTTTTTTTGGGAAAAAATTGCCCGAAAAAGGCCCCAAAGGAAAAGGG
>BMAV01026382.1:0-29144 GCA_019973955.1 Trichonephila inaurata madagascariensis | reverse complement strand
CCATGCAGTTGAGGTATTCATTTCAACACCATTATCCAAAAAACCCCTTTAAAAGGTCTATTTTTTTTCTTACTTTGGGAATTTTTGCTACTCCTTATTAAAATTTTATCAATTATTGGAGTAGTTTTCCACTTCATTCAATTTTTTTTTGGAGACAATGACGCAGAATTTTGAAACGCTCTTAAAACACTTAATTCAATCACACCAACTGCCGTAGTTATATCTCTCAAAATCATAAAAATAGTTTCAATGAGAGCATTTTATTTTAGAATGGTTCCTCGGAGTAATATCCATATTTACCCAAGTAAAAGTAACACATCTTTTGCAGAACGCCAAATTGAAATTACCTGATGTCCCACTAAAGGGCTCACAACTGAGATCCTCATACATTAAAAGGAATGCATTTTAGTCAAAGTCACTCTCCTACACTACCTAAAGGCATTAATAACGTGTTTGAGGTGGTTCAGGACATCAAAGGTAATCATAAACCAACTCAAACAAGAAAAAAGCGCTTGTCCCAAGTAATCCGAACAGTACACACACACATATATATATATATAGCATTTCATGTTTGGTCTGAATAAAAAAGAAATTAGGTATACTAGAGATATCCTCAAAAAGTATGATTTTAAAGACTGTCATGCCTTACATATTATTAAGGATATTGTTCATTTTCTCATTCATAAATTCAATATTAAAGACATAGATTTAGTAAATAGTTCTACTGAGTATTGTACCGTACTGTTCATGAATAAATCTTATAATAACGTTAATTTCTTAAATATTTTTTTAATAAGTATGTTCATTGCCTGCCTATAAATAACGTTTGCATTAAGAAGGCTTTTAAATACAATAAAAAATAGGTAGCTCAATTTTTAATTACAATGATATTAATGATTTGCAAATTAATAATAATATTGTTTTTGTAATTGTAACGATTATTCTGAATATGTAAAGGATCATCACAAGCATGTGGTAACTGGTAATTTAAATATAGTTAAAGATAATACTCTTAGAGATATAATGTCCAAAGGTACTAGTTTTAGATTAATGAACTCTAATAATAATAATGCTATTAAAAATCAAATTTCTAAAGATATTAGTAATTTCATTACAAAATTAGCTATTAAATATAGTCTTCCTATTGTAGCTTTTAATGAATTTAAATGCAAAGTATTAAATGAGTTATTGAACATTAACTATAAAACTGATAATGATATAACTTACAATAATATTAAGAACCAAATTGCAGACCTACAAAAGAACTTTATTATTGTCTATGTCGATAAAGTACCGGGTAATTATGCAGTTATTTGCAAATGGCTTTATACTAATATGCTAAACAAACATTTTCTTAATAATTCTGCTTTTATAAAATCTAATTCAAGTAAAAGAGAAATTTTTAATCGAATCTGTGCTTTTTATAAAAAAATAGATTTACGTATTTCGGATATTAAATTCCCTCACACATATTTTCCTAACTTCTAAATTTCATAAAATTCCTATTAAATTTAGAACTATTACGAATGGTTTTAAAACTTATATTACACTTCCGGGCAAAAAAAGCTACAATATATTTTTCAATCAACATTAGACAAAATTGATAATTCTATTATTGTTAAGAATAGTATGGACATTATTAAGTACATGCAAGGTAAAAAAACTATTTCTATGTATACCTATGATTTTGAAGATTTATTTAACTCCATAGATATAGAAGACATGTTTAAGATTTTTAAAATAGCATATAGCAAATACTTTTAAATAGTATATTAAAAATATGATAAATATATTTCTATTATTGAATTAGTATTAAAAGAAAATTATATTTTCTATAATAATGCTTATTATCAGCAAATTAAAGGTTTGCCAGAAGGGGGGCCAGTAGCAACTGCTTAACAAATATCTACTTGCATTTTTTTGAAAAATGAAGGTATTAGTTTGAATCTTGTTACTTTTTAGGAACATAGATGACTTAATTTTGTTTAGTAATATAGTAGACTTTGTACCTAACCTTAATTACTATCCCCTGTTTAATTAGTAAAACTAATTATAATATGAGTGCACTTTGGACCTTCAAAAGGTTATAACTTCTAAAGTAATATTTTGATAAAGAGACTCATTTGATTTTAACATTTAAAAGCTTTTGGGGTAGTAAATTACACCTATCTTTTTTAGAAATATTATCTTTTAAATTTATAAAGAAAAAAATGATTTATTTTACGATAATATTTTAAAACAAAGTAATTTTGTGAATTTTTAATAATTGTTAGAATACATTATCCAAGTAAATTTATTTATAAATATATTTCTATTTCTAATTAAATATATTGTTATCTTAGTTCATTATTTTAATTAAAAAATTTCCTTTTTAGTTTATTTTTTAAAAAACAAAAATTTGTAGGGCCTATTTCAATTGCTATATAAACGATTAGTATATAATCATCCAAGTTTTTTACTTTGTTTTATATTTTATTTGATTTTATCATTCCTAAATTTGTTCATTATCGTTTTCAATCCTCCTTATTTTGTTTATTTTAAAATCTTAGTGCTTCGTTTAATTGCAAAATAAATATCTAGGTGGCGCCACTATTTTTTGTTCTTCTCGAATAGTCTTTTCAATTTTTTACGTCATTTTGTTGGTGAACTTATTTTGGAAGGTTGAATTTTCGATTTTCAATTATTTTACACGAATTTTTTTATTTTTTTTAAATTTTTTTTTGTTATTTATTTATTTATTTTTTTATTCCTCTCTATTATTATTGTTCTATTTAGCTATTTTAATATATTATCTGGTTTTTCTTCCACGTGTTGTATTTTTGGGTTAACTTTTCAACTAGGTGTTCTATTATGCGAAAGTTTCTGCTGGAAGGGAGGATCGTAAGATTTTAAATCCTATTCTGCAATTGTTGTCAGCTTTAGAAATATAATAGGCTCGTTTAGTAAAGACTTTTTAGTATTTTTTAGTAAATTGGAATTCTTTTCCTGCTTTAGCACTGTGTTCTAGTACTTTTCACTGTTATTTTATATTACTATATATATATATATATATATATATATATATATATATATATATATATATATAGTATAATAAAAATAAAAGTGAAGAACAATGCTAAAAAAAATGAGAATACAGTGCTACAGTCCTAAAGAAGGAAGAAATTGGAATTCACCAGACACAACAAATGTAGATACAAAAAAGTCCTTGGACTAAACTGGAGACCAATTAGGATTTCTAAGGCTCTCGCTGAATTAGGCCGGCGATTTAGGGTTAGAAATGCTTTATGGATCCAACCTTCCCGTACAGCAGACATTTTCGACATAATAGGAAAAAAAGAGCTATGTTGTAAAGTTAAGCCTATTTCTAATACGTGGATGATGAACCTGACAATATAGTAAAATGAAATTAAGAAAATAGAACAATAATGAATCTCTCAAAGAAAGGAATAATAATAAAAAAAAATTATAGAAAAAATTAGGATAAAATCTTACATGTAAAATAAAAACTTTGGAAATCAAAAAATCAACCTTCTACGTTAAGATTTCGCGCGAAATGACGTAAAGGATTGGAGCATGAACACAAGAAGGAAAAAACAGTGGAGTCACCTGGATAGTTATTATGCATTTAAACTCAACACTAAGATATTTTAAAATAAACTAAACATAAGAGGTTTTAAATAAAATTGTGAACAAAGTTAAGAATAGATAATATCAAATAGAAATATATTTAAAAGTAAATTTACTTGGATAATTATATACTAGATAGTTATATTGCAATTAAAATAAACGCTTAAAATACTTTAAATTTTTTTAAGAAAAATAAACTAAATAGAAGAAAATTTTAAATAAAATATTGAACTAAGATAAAAATATATTTAATTTGAAATAGAAATATTTTTTAAAATAAATTTATTTGGGATAATTGTATTCTAAAAAATTATTGAAAAATTTTAAAAAAAAATTACTATGTTTTAAAATGTTTTCAGTAATTAAATCATTGTTTCTTTTTATAAAATTTAAGATAATATTTCTAAATATTGATAAGTATAAGTTACTACCCCAGAAAGGCATTTCTATAATGCTAAAATCAAATGAGTCTCTTTTATCAAAAATATTACTTAATAGCAAATTATTCTTAACGTTTAATTGAAGGTCCAAAAAGTTAGCTGACTCATTATTATAGTTAGTTTTTAATAATTTTAGATAGTGGGGACAATAACTAAAGCTAGGAACAAAGTCTACCATATTACTAAATATAATAGATAAATAGATAGATAGATATATAAATTAAAAAGAAATTATTTTCATAAATGTATCTTTTTAAGTTCGCCGAGTTCCGAGTTAATGAGTTTTTTAAGTTCCGAGTTAATGATAAAAGGAATCACAATGTGTAATATGGTAGGGAAATTTGATTTTCTTGAAGAGTTTAAGGAATATAACTTTAATATAAATTTGATTTCATCGTATATTTATAAAACATTACAAATAAACAACTTTATGCTTTTCATATTTAATATGAAATGTTAGTAAGTTAATTAGAGAACACGCTTTATACAAAAATAAAGTTGATGGCAATTCTTTCCAATGAATGCACCTTTTCTGAAATGAAAGATTAAATCCAATTTATGAGTGAATTTGAATATGCGTATTTATATTTTGCTTCAAATGAATCTCATTACACAAACAAACTATTGTCTTTCAATGATACAAAAATCAAAATTTGAACAGAATGAAATCCTGATTAAATTTGTATAAAGACATATATTCATACTGTTATAAAAGAGTTTCAAATGAAATCCTTTCAATAGGAGATTTCTGAAATAATTTAAATAACATAAGTCATTAAGATTATATTTGTATTAGGTTTCCTGAATAGAATGAAACATTGCTTGAGTTATTCCTTCAACAAGAATTTCTTATTATTTAGCTAGAAGCTGTGTTTGGATAGCTTAAAATACTTTTCACGTTTTAACGCAATACATATTTTTAAACGAGTTAGCTTAGAATGAGTTATTTGAGCAATCACTTTTTAGTTTATTTATAACTTCCAAATTTGTAATTGTAGAAGGACTTATTTAATCTAAATCGTAAATTACTTTAATTACTTTCTTAAGCTTCAGCACAATTTAAACTTATTTTTGTGCCTAAAATTTATGAATTTCTCCCTTAAAGTTTGAAAGATTTTTCAAAGGCAAATTTTCTACAATAGGCATTATCAAGTACTCTTGAGGGTCTAAAAGTACATAATGTGAATTTTTTTTATTTAGTTATATACTAAATATAATTGAAACCTTGTTACACACAAATCTTCAGTTATTCATACTTAATTTTATTAAAATATTCTCTATTTTTACATATATCATCAGATAATCCTGTTTTCATGGCTCAAATATACATTTGTAAATGCACATACATGTTCACACGTGTTTTCTTCTTAAGTAATAAACAATTTTGAGTTTTATTAGAAAAATTTTTATAACGACAACATGTACATAAAATAATACAGTATATTTGCTTTTAAAACGAGTTTTTTTTTTTATCTAAACAAAGTTAACAAAAAAAAAAAACGTTTAAGGTATCCGACTGGGTTTGGAGACAATTTTCTAAAATATAACTTAAATAATCATTTAGCTGTTAATTTTTTAATTAAGTATGTTGCAAAAATATGAAAATACAAGAAGAATTTTTTGAAATCTTATTTTTCAAAATATTGAGAAATTTCTACCAAAATATTACAAAAAATTGTTCTTTTGCAAAGAACTTTAAAAATATGTAAATCACAAAAATAAAAAAATAAAAAATGTTTGCAGGAATATAGTTCTTTAACGTTTAACTATGCTTTATACTAAAAAAGCTCAAATTCCACTGTAAAATTATGAAATACAGGTGCTCGAGATGAAAAAAAAAACCAGAATTTTCTTAAAAACTTTTTTTATATGAAATTACATAAAAAAATACCTTAATTGAAAAATTACCCTTAGTTTTTAGCAGAAAGCATTCATTATAATACAAAGAACAAACTCAAAAAATTTCATAAGAATATTTCATTTACTTTAAGAAATATCACTCTTACCGTTAACCATTATATTCAAAAATAACATTCTTCACAAAATGCAAAATAAGGTTTATATTTGCAATAAAACTTTTTAATGATTTAAGAAGGTTTTAAAACTATCTAGATTTATATGTTGTGCCTTCCTGAACCTCATACTTCAAACTTTTACAGTTTTGAAGGGCCTTTCTTTTTTTACGAGACAGTTTCTTATCTGGTTAAGAATGCCTCGTAGAATCAACAATTCTCGTTTTGTCGAGGTACCAAAAATACCCTTTCATTTCAGAACATAATTTCATTCCTAATTTTTAAAGTAGAGGTAATAGAACCAGCAAACCCAGTTAAGTATTATTGCGATATAATTCCATAAACGGAGTGTTTGTTGCTCAACAAAGTTGTCTTTCGGTCAAAGTTGTTTATACTACGCACGAAATTGTTAAGACTTTCATTGCAGTTCTGAGCTTTCCCTCGAAGACATTTTCTTAGGAGATTTTGATCGCAAAGCTCCTTATAAGTCTTTTTAATAGAATTAAAGACTGAATTTGGAAGATCCGTTGATATTTCTATCGACGTTTCTCCAACAAATACTGCTCTCTGGAAATCTCTTCTTTTTTGGCCTCATTGATCTTGTTTTTGGCATGACAACTTTAATTTAATTAAAAATAACTATAACTCTATATAAAAGTACTAATAAAAAAGTTATAAGGAGATCTAGTTTTGAACACAAATGATAAAAAAATAGCAACTCGTTTAAATCAAAATCGACATTGCAATCAGTTAACTGCTGTCTATATATTTTAAAAAGCAAAATATATCTATTAAAACATTTATAAAGTGAAATAAAGTTTACTTAACATAAAAAGAATTCGTTAAAATATTTTAAATGAATAAAAAGCTCATTTTGCCGGGGAAAATCAACCTAAAACTCACACTTCGGTTTCGATTTGGGCTTACTACCTCAAACAAAAACAGATATAACTTTTTTCTAACTGACTCAGAATTATAAAAAAGTACTATATAGCTTCAGAAAATTTATTAAACAGGCTACAAAAATAATCTATAAAATACATTTAGATTATTTTTATGAAAATAGTGATTTTAAACCAGTCGGATACCTTAACTTAAAGTTTTGTCACTTTACAATTATACATAATGATAAATATTAAATTCAAATTCAACGTCTTTGTATTGATAACTTATTTTTTATGTCTGATTAATCTAACATATTGTAAATAGCAATGTATAACGAAAATAGAAACAAATAAGTTGGTATATCGATATCAAGAAGTAAACCGTGCAATTTCGATATATGTCTGTAATAATAGTAAAAATACATAAAGTACATAATTTTGTATATCAACTTATAATTGCACATTTTATCCATTGTCTGCAAAAGTGTGCTTAGGGTTTGATATAAACCTGCTCTATAAATTCTTACTGATGTTAACATCAAATGGACATTTATTAATATATATTTGAGCAACTTAAGAAAACTCTTACCTTTGAAAATATTTATCTTTTTGCAAATATAAAAAGAAATTTTAAGACATATAAAATATATTGTATATGACACTTATAATTTAAATGGATGAAAACTCAGCTAATTATTCAGAATTTGGGATTCAACTTTTTGATAAGCATCAGCAAAGCCCAAGAATATTCACTGCAATCTAATTGAGTCCTATATAAAAAGTTTCTGCTTCTTTCACGGACTGTTAATTTTTTCAAAAGTCGGTAATATGAGAAATTTGTTCATCTTTTGGTATTGATCACTTATAAGGACTATGAGTTGATGAATGATTTTTCAAGTCTTAGTTAATACAGACTTTGCTGACATTTTTAATATTTAATTATTTATGAGCTGAAATCGATCTGACATCACATCAAGAAACAAACATAACTTCATCGGCTAAACAGAAAATTGAATTGCGATACACGAAAATCATTTTAGTAGATTGACAACTAAAGAACCAATCCAACTACTTCTTAACTACTTCCAACTGAATGGCACCAGAAAGCAATTTATATGCAATTTCCTTCGATTAAAAATGCACTTATGAATTTCTTCCTTCACCTACAAATTCTACATTTCTATCAATGTAGCAGAAGAGAAATAAAATGATGCGAAAAGTATTCTTTAAAAACTAGCTGATTTTCCTACATGCCTGTTATTAATAGTGATTTAATTAAACTGATGTTTATGTTATCTTGTAACGGGGCTTTCTTCGCGATTTCATCTAACTGTCATCTTGGGTTTTTTGGGGCCAGAATGGCAATTCTTTCCAACCAACTCAAGAAGAAGAGCGTGGTTATGTAAATTAGGTATCATATATATATACTAAGAAGTTAGCATTCACGGGAGGTCTATGTCTATGTTCAGAAGGGATTGCTAAATGGGAAGTGAAATCGCTAAGTAGAGAGGTTGATGTAAAGTGATTTGAGATAAAGATTAGAAGAATCCCAAGTCCGTGAATTAGCCTAGCCGTGCCGGTACAGACGAACCAAAAGTGAGTCCAAGACCAAAAGGTACGTAATCGGATTAAAACCACTGGAAAAGTGATAAGGACGCAGCTGGTTACCTAGGATATAGCGGTAAGCGAATTTGTACAAGCTATAAAGGAAGTGTGTATATTAGTGAGATAGGAATTAATTTATAACGTTAGATTCAGTGGTCAATTGTGCGATTATTAGGTAATACGTGCTGCGTCTTCTCATTCTGGATCATCCTCCTTAAAGTATTATTGTTGTGTATTGTGTGTTTAAACTAAGATCTTAATAAACAGATTTTGGTATGACTGATTTGAGTGGTTCTTCGTGCTTCCCCACAGAAACAGGTCACGTAGATAGTGTGTAACGTGTGTCCCCACTAGCGGGGGCTTCACAATCTGTTTTAGATAGTTTATTATTTTAACCCGCGATCACTCGCGCAGGGTGTTATGTACACCCCAGCAACAAGAAAAGCCTCTCAGGGTTCCAAAAAGAATGCGCTGAACTGTGATTTTTTCTGTAGATGCACATTTTAGGTCATTGAACTTTCATATCTGATGCAATCACCCTCGCTCAGACTATTGGAATGTAACGAACTTCAAAAGTTTATCTGGGGTGCTGTGAGAACACACCGCGAACAATTGAGTTATATTTTATAACTCGAAGCATCTAAAATAGAATTAGTTTTACTCTTTCCATTTCATTTTTTTCAATTATATTAATATGCATGCATATTTTACTTAAAATTTCAATAATTGTAGCATAAAAATGATACATTACTATAAAACAATTGTAATATATAATTTTTTTTAAAAATTTCAAAGCATTTTCCAGAAATTATGGCAAAAACTCCATGGGAAATGAAAAAAACAGGAACTCTTTTTGTCATCTATTACATACTGTATCGACAGATTCTGAAGATGAACTGTGATTTCGAAGACTATGTAATTTCAGAACCAAACTTGGAGTGATGAAACTTGAAATTTTTTGTGAATTTTTATATGACCGAATGCGGTGTTGATATCATTGATGAAATATACAGTATATATGATCTATCGCGAATTTGGAACCGTTGGCCATTGCAAATATTTTTTCATTTACTTAATATTGCAGGAATTAATACTTCCATTGTCTATCATTCAGTTCTTCCTGAAAATAAAATGAGACGTTCAAGATTATTAGATGAGATTAGAAGGGATCTCTTGTGCAGCTACATAGGGATATGAGATCGGAACTCCCAAACCTTAACTAAACAGTCAAAGGAAGCCTTACTAAGACAGAAGATATTAAAAAGAGCATTAATCCATCAAAAATGGGGCACTGCACTGTTTGTCCACGGATAAAAGATATAAAAACTAATTGTTTTTGTCTTGAATGAAAGAAAAGTATGTGCTTAAAACATATGAATACAGTCTGTTCTGAATGATTGGAAATTGATTAAAATATTGTTTTCCTACTTTCTACTATCCTTATCATTAATTACAAAGTATTTTAATACTGGTACATACGTTTTACTCGTGGTTTATGAGAAAATATAAAATTATGTATTTTAAAATGAAACTTTTGTAGGTTCAGTTAAAATTAATGTTAGTCTCATTTGTATGCAAAAAAATTTAATAATTTTATTTGTGTATAACACAAAAAACACCTTCTACTTTACAAATATGTATCATAATTTACTTAAAAAATTTTTCATATACAAATACACGTGTTAAAAGTTTGGGATGTTCTCTACACTCCACGAGCAACGACGGTAGCAAATCGTATTGAAAGATTTTATTTTTATCCCATTCATTTTTTGAATTTCACCTCAGTGCTCATCACAAAGGAGAATATCTGCAAGATTTCCCTTAAAAAACATTTACCTTTCTTACATTGATTTGAAGCTATTTCCCGAACCAAGAGAAGATGAGTCAAACATTTTTCACAACAGATAACCTGTATCTAACAAATCAAAAAATTACCGTGTTTAAAGCTGCCAGTTGTGTTCAAAAAGGAGATTATCTGCATAATTTTTTTCAAACACAATTGCTTTAAGAGAGTTATGATCCGGCTATCGAAGTTCAGAAAAAAATTCGGTCTTTAAAAAGATCATGAAAAGTCTCATGCACTAATCAAATACTAAAAAATAATCAAAGTTCGATGCCCGGTACCACCAAATACCCTCCAAGTACACGCGGAGTACGTGATCGTTAAATCAGTGGGTCGAAAGCCTTATGGGCTGAATCACGAGTGCAGGGAACTGAAGAGGTACCCTCCAATTCAGTTCCATGCCTAAATTGTGGAGGGTGGAGATAGGTGATGCCATCTATCGTTCCTTTGAGAATTTCTCCGAGCTAAATCGTACCAGGTCACCTGTATGGTGCTCAAGGCCAAGGGCCCAATGACAGGCGTACTTAGCCCATTGCCACGATGAATTTCCTGTGGCCTCGATCTGATATGTCAGACAGGTGGGTGGTATGAGTAAACAACAACAACATATAAACTATAATGAAAGTGTGTATATGAAGCGAGATAGAATTAATCTATAAAGTTAGATTCAGTGGTCACCAGTGATGAGTAGGGCTACGTGTATGACTTCTCATTCTTGGAATCATCCTCCTTAAATTATTATTGTTGTGTATTGTGTTTAAACCAAGATATTAACAAACAGATTTTAGTATGGCTGATTTGAGTGATTCTTCGTGCTTCCCCACAGAAACAGGTCGTGTAGATAGTGTAGAACGTGTGTCCCCACGAGCGGGGGCTTCACAATCTGTTTTAGATAGTTTATTATTTTAATCCGCGATCACTCGCGCGGGGTTATATGTACTCCCCAGAAACAAGAAAGGCCTCTCAGGGTTCCAAAAAGAATGCGCAGAACCCTGATTTTTTCTGTAGGTGCACATTTTGGGTCATTGAACCTTCATATCTGATGCAATCACCCTCGCTCAGACTATTGGAATGTAACGACATTCAAAAGTTTATCTGGGGTGCTGAGAACACCTCACGAACAATTGAGTTATATTTTAGTACTCGAAGCATCTAAAATAGAATTAGTTTTACTCTTTCCATTTCATTTTTTTCAATTATATTAATATGCATGCATATTTTACTTAAAATTTCAATAATTGTAGCATAAAAATAATAAAATACTTGTAAAATATAATTTTTTTAAAAAAAAATTCAAAACACTTTCCAGAAATTATGGCAAGAACTCCATGACAAATGAAAAAACAGCAACGTTTTGTCATCTATTAGATACTGTATTGACAGATTTTAAAGATGAACTGTGATTTCGAAGACTGTAGTTTCAGAACCAAACTTGGAGTGATGAAACTTGAAATTTGTGAATTTTTATATGACCGAACGCGGTGTTGATATCACTGATGAAATGTACAGTATATATGATCTGTCGCGTGAATTTGGGACCGTTGGCTATTGCAAATATTTTTTCATCTACTTAATATTGCAGGAATTAATGCTGCCATTGTCTATCATTCGGTTATTCCTAAAAATAAAATGAGACGTTCAAGATTATTAGATGAGATTAGAATGGATCTCTTGTGCAGGAATAATGGGATATGAGATCGGAACTCCCAAACCTTAACAAAACAGTCAAAGGAAGCCTTACTAAGACAGAAGATATTAAAAAGAGCATTAACCCATCAAAAATGGGGCACTGCACTTTTTGCCCAAGGGTAAAAGATATAAAAACTAATTGTTTTTGTCCCCAATGAAAGAAAATTATGTGCTTAAAACATATGAATACAGTCTGGTCTGAATGATTGGAAAATGATTAAAATATTGTTTTTCTGCTTTCTACTATCCTTATCATTACTTACAAAGTATGTTTAATATTGGTACATACGTTTTACTTGTGGTTTATGAGAAAATATAAAATTATGTATTTTAAAATGTAATTTTTGTAGGTTCAGTTAAAATTGATGTTAGTCTCATCTGTATGCAAAAAAATTAATAATTTTATTTGTATAACACAAAAAACATCTTGTACTTCACAAATATGTATCATAATTGACTTAAAACTTTTTTCATATTAAATACAGGTGTTAAAAATTTGGGATGTTCTCTACCCCCCATGAGCAATGACGGTAGCAAAAACAGGTGCGAGTGACTCCGGGTTAAATTCATACAATTTTTTTTTCTTTTCCTCTTCAAGGTTGCTTGATTTGTATTATTAATGACAAAATTGAATAAATCCTAATTTTATTCATACCTAGATGCAAATTTGATTCATACCTAGACGCATCATTAAACAGGAGGAAAAAAAATAAACTGTTACCCTATCACTTTTGCAAAACCTATGTTTTTAAAAAGTGCTAATTTCATCGCTTTTCTCTTCCACCAAGAGGAAAACAGCATCTAACGTCCATTCGTTTTTTCTTACACTAAAATGGAATTTTTACCAGACACAAAGAGGAAATCTGTATATTTTATGCATATATAAAGGTAATTCAGTACTTTTTAAACTCTAAATAGGAATTTTTATCTGAAAGGATGAGAAAAACACCCACAAAGGCTTACGGTATCGTAATGAAAGATTTTATTTTTATCCCATTCGTTTTTTGAATTTCACCTCAGTGTTCATAACAAAAGAGAATATCTGCAAGATTTTCTTTAAAAAGAACTTTACCTTTCTTACATTGATTTGAAGCTATTTCCCGAACCAAGAGAAGATGAGTCAAACATTTTTCACAACAGATAACCTGAATCTAACAAATCAAAAAATTACAGTGTTTAAAGCTGCCAGTTGTGTTTAAAAAGGAGATAATCTGCATAATTTTTTTCAAACACAATTGCTTTAAAAGAATTATTATACGGCTATCAAAGTTTAGAAAAAAGTCCGATCTTTAAAATGATCATGAAAAGTCTCATACACTAATCAAATACTAAAAGACATAATCAAAATTTGAAGCAATGGAATTATTTTCTGTTCTTCCAAGTAGAGGACAAAATTATATTTTAAGACAGGTAGTAATGGCCAAAATGGATTAATGTGGGATTTCATATTTCATAAACTGCATATCAAAACCACATTAATGTTCATAAGATTCATAAAAATGGTTATACGCAAATATATTAATAAAAACTATTACTTACGTAGTGATTCCCTCCATATAATATTAATAAACCATCAAACTTTCTTTTTGAATTCCTTCTGAGATTAGTATTTCAAATAGAATGACTATGCATCATTGTGTGAAGGGACGAGGTTCACTTCCAATTTTCGGTTACAAGCACAATTTTTATATCTGAGCTACGGAAGATTTGCATGAATTTCTATTCAATTTGTTGAATTTTTACTGGCAATGCCTTAATGCTACATGTATTCTTAACCATCCTTTTTTCAAATACATTTCTATAGGTTTTGTGACTTGTAGCTTTACTTTTTTTACAGCATCAATCCGTTATTTCCGAAAAATAGGCCTGGTTATATCTTCCTACAACAGTATTGGTGCAAAATGGTACTTTTCCACATATAAACTTTGGAGTGAAACATATGCTCTACTGCCTTGTTATTGACAATGGGTTTACTAGCCGCATTTTTTCTAAGGCCTGGCTTGCCAAATCCTTTTATTTATTTACAATCATTCCCTCACAACTTCCTCAGACCTTGGGCAGTATAACTGACCATGCACACCGTGTTCCACAGCATACGTAGTTTTTCACCATTCAACATGTGATTGTACTCTTCCAGATGAGAAAAGACAACGTTAGCAACATATTGGACATGTTATAAACATAAATTGGGCAAATTTTACTGACTTTTATAAAGTTATCATATATCCCCAAGTAGGGATTTTTAAATCAATTCTTATGTGTGCGTTAGAAAAAAAATTTGCATCATCTCATTCTGAATAACTTAAATTTGCTGAAGTTGAATTGTTTTTGCTACTTGCTTTTGAAATTTCCGTATTATATACCGTCACATACATGCTTACAAGCACGCACACATATACAGTAGGACCTCTAACAAATCGCTGAATCTCGAAAAATGTTCGCTATGTTAAAAATTCGTTAAATAGAGATTCATACTTTACTTTACATACTTAAATGTACTTTAGAAGGCCCATCAAACCAATTCTAAATTCATAAATACTATATATTACCAGAAAAAGTAATTTTTGATTTTTTTTGTATTTATTTTATTTGTCTTGTCCATTAAAAATAAATCTTCAAGGAAAACAAGGGGGAGGGGAGGGAAACCCCATTTTTGTGAAATACATTGTATTTTTGACTTTAAAAAAATTGTATTAAAATTAATACATTATAACAAAACTATCTAATGTTCCTTCAAGTACATACATTATTTTATAACCAGTAATTTTAAGCCACATGCGCCCTTAAATTTATATACTGACAAAATCTGATTTGTTTAAGTTTTCTGTTTGAAAAATAAAGCCCATTTTAGTGCTTTCGGTGAGTTAGGTAGCTGGTAAAACCATCAAGGTCATTGGTCACCAAGAAAAGTGTTAAAAGGAAAAATAATTTGAAACATCCTGAAATATCTTTGGGAAAAAATTGGCAGAAAAATATTCGAATCACGACATAAACAGTTGGTTAAATTGAAAATTCACTACGCTATTTGGAGGTTCTTTTACGAAGAAAATAATAAAATGTTCTTGGTGCCAGAAAAGAGTTCGTGAAAAGGAAAAATTCGTTGAATACAGTTTCGTAAAATGGAGGTCTGACTGTACTGTATGTATTAGCAGTTTTTCTTCCACGTGTTGTATTAGGCTTAACTTTTCAACTTGTTTTTTTTCCTATTATGTCGAAAGTTTCTGCTGTACGGGGAAGGTGGATCCATAAAGCATTGCTAACCCTAATTTGCTGGCCTTAATTCAGCAACAGCTTTAGAAAGCATAATAGGTCTCCAGTTTAGTCCAAAGACTTTTTTTGTATCTACATTTGTTGTGTCTGGTGAATTCCAATTTCTTCCTGCTTTAGCAGTGCAGGTTCTAGTACTTCTTCACTTTTATTTTATATTACTATATATATATATATATATAATTTCTAGATTTCCTCTGAAGCTAAGAGAAGAGAGCGAAAATCACGCCACTGTGAAAATCTTAAGTGGGTTAACACTTAAAAAACAGATGCGGTAAGTATCGCGGATTTTATGAGTGCTCTTGAAAGTTAATGCTCACATATAGGGCTATTAAATATAACGATCTAGAAATAGACATGTTTATTGGCTAGGCCATATGTTCTGAAGAAATGAATGGGTGATTAGTTTGATACTTGTAAAGGTAATGGAAAAAATAAAAGAGTTAAGTGCTAGATAGGGAATTTAATTTTTAATCTAATTTAATTTTATCCTTATATATATATACATACAATATGTATAACCACGTATATATGTGTGTAAAACATACATATATGTGTGTGTCTTTCACCTATTTATGTAAGTAAAAATAAATTTAAAAATGTATAACATTAATTATCTTTCGTTTGCTCATCGCACTTGAAGTCAAACTTAAGATAGAAGTCTTTCGAAAATAATGTGATACCAGAACAAGAAAGGAACCAATGGGCTGAGTTAATCAAGTTCAATAGCTGAGCTTCCTCAAAGTTATGACTTTAAAGTACACAATTTGAATGAAAATATAGTGAAAAATATTTAAAACGAAATTGAGGGAAATCAAATATTTTTTTCGTGTCAAAAGAATTTCGTGTTAAAGGATTTTGAAAAAAAATATATATTCAACAAAATTAAATTTATTAGTGTACATTTTATTTACAGAAATACACACATATATATGCATTAAGCAAAAATCAATTAAACAAAAACGTTCACAAAAATTTAATGAAATTTAATAGAAAATTTTCAAGTTCTCTTTTTGATCACCAGCAATTTTTATCTTTTGTATTTCTATTATTTTTCTATCCTTAAATAAATATGAATATCTTTTTAAATTTGATTAAAACAAAGATTCGGGAACCCGCAATGTGTGGAAAGCATAATCAAAGTAGAAAAGTGCCTTATTTTGAAATTTGTTAAAAGAGAGAGAGAGAGTAAAGTTTAAATTATATGTAGTTTCTCCTTCAAAATATTTTAAATTTTTCCCAAAAAACTCTTGTGCTTCTGGAAACATTTCTTAAATCCTACTATTTAAGTTCTTTAGGGACTATGTCTTAGCCGTCTAAATAATGAAATTTTTACCTAAGGCATATTTTTTACAATGTTTAACTTCTACTAATATAACCAGAATATACATAATTATTAACGTGTTTTCACTGGTCAAGACTAATCACAAAGAAAATGTACAATTATTAACAAATGTTGTACATTAACTTGACGGAATATTTTCATTAAAAATTGAACCATCCAAATAAATAACGTTGATATTATGCAAATGACAGACTTTTAAGAGTTATTAAACATTTAATGAACTGTCATGGGTGACAAATTAAATACCTTCAGTGGTCATTAATTTTAATTTAAGCTACAGGTGTTCTACCTGTACAATATATACCGGGAAATTCCATGAAATTATTAAAGCGATTTATAAACGATCTTAGAATAAGTATATTTCTCGTATAAGAGAATATTGGGAACATATTTCAGATAGTTCTTATTAAATTCATACTTTTTTCACGTATTTCATACAAATATGTATATAAATACGTTTGGATTAGTGTTATTAATCCAAACAATTTGTGTTACGATGGACAAGACTTCGTTCATATTCACTATCATTTCGAGGCTATTGTGGAACTATATACTTAATTTCTCTACGCTTTTTCAATTCCTACTATTAGTTCACAAACCTCCGTATATCTTGTTCAAATTTCAATCTTTATTAAAATATATTTCACAGAGCTCAATAACAATCAAGTTTTACATACACGATTTTTTTTGGATGACAATACAAGAATTTAATTATAATTAAAAATTAATGATTAAAACAATTAGTCAAAAAATTCTAGCCGTTGGCTTCATTTCTGGGACTTGTTAAAAAATTTTAAAAAAGGGTTTTTCTTCCATTTTAAACAATTTTTTGAGCTGTTTTTATCCCGTTGGGGGACAATTTGATAACTTAAAAAAAAATTATTTGACTAAGACAACTATTTATAGAATTCGATCAGCCACTTTGGATTCATTTTAGTGACTTGGGTCAAAACTCTTTAAGGTTTTTTTTTCTTACGTTTAAAATCATTCAGTTGAACTGAAATTTTATATACACGATTGTTTTGGATGACAATATGATACTTTAATGATAATTAATAAAAATTAATTGCCAACTAATATTGTGATTCTGTCATATGTATGTACATAATTTTATTAATTGTAATTATTTAATTAAAAGTAACTAAAATAAATTTTTCTCTGTTGACCTAGGTAGGAATTGACCTTAAGAAATTTCATTTATATCACTTGTTCCTATAAAGTTTTTGAAATCTTTATTATTAGATTATCCTTTAAACTTTTACAATTTTTTGAAAATTGTGTAGATAAATTAGATTTTGTCCTTTTTTGGAAATTAACCATATTAAAAGATTCATGACTTTGGATAAACCAGTTTTAATAATTTTCAAGAAACAAAAATAAATATGAACTTTATTTAATGTAACTACTCAGTTTTATGAAGCTACAATTGAGGAATTTAAAGTATTCACCTCGGAATAAATATTTTCACGTTAATCCCTCGCACATTTTCAAAATCACGATGAGTGAAATAAGAGAGAGAGAGAAGAGAGAAAGTGTAAGATGACCCAAGAGATTGGCGTAAAGATCTTCCCCTTTTATCAAAGTTTGCGAACACTGTCAGGAGACTGCTTTAATTAATCAAAGGAACTCTTCGAGGTAATCTTAAATGAAGTCTCCAGAACACCATTCTTATCAAGGGACGTCAGAGATTTCAGAAAAGGCATGAATCTCTCTCAACGTAAACATTCTATTCTAAAAGATATATGACCCCGATTATATAGAAGCCATCACGCTTTCAATACCAGCGAGATTTCACACATTTCCCAGTCCTCTTTGAATTACGCGTTTCTTTGACTTAAGTATTAATTATTAAAAACTGAGGGAGAGAGAGAGATCTCCTGAAAAGTTTACTTTACCTACTGTTATATCATACCAGTTTAAAAATATTTTATTGCTTTTTCAATCAATTTTTGTATTTGACTGGGTTTCGATTTATTTTAATGAATAAATTAATGCAAAAGATTAAGAAAAAAACCATTTAAACAATAAATATTATCAATAAATAATTAATATATAAAACTAGTATTAACAGAAAATGGTAATATTTTTGAAAATTTAAGTAACGAGACTGTTTGATCATAAATTGTTCCACAAAAATTGGTAATTCTTCATTCGAACAAGAAGTATAATACATTCCTGTTTTAAAATTGCACTTAATTTAAATGAGATATTGTCATGCGCTTGAATTCATATTTCAAAAACTATCTTCATTTCAAAACACTTCGTATGCGTCGATATATGCGAGCTTAGAAAATATATCATTGAAACGGAGATTCAGAAAGTGCTTTTTTTAACGTTTCTTTTCAAAGGGAAAGAGAGAGAGATTAGTGCAGTGCTTAAAAAACCTTCAGTATTAGTGACCTAGTTTTTAGTGTGGTAATTTTCATCTTACCACCCCACCCCTCCACATAAGAATAATGTATTGAATTAAATAATAATACACTTTGACGTAAAGCTACATTACGACTTTAATTATAAACCGTAAAATTTATCAGGATAAGTATTAAGTTTTGTATATAATATTATATATGACAATTTTATGTGGTCACTGGTAATTAATAATCGTGATCTTAACTTATTGTTAAATTAAGGGGACTCGTCACCTTTTTCCAAATTTTTTTTTTATTTAAGGGTTTTGAAATATTTTTTGTGTAGATTATTAACAAGTACTATTAAACTAAGAAATTTCACCCAGAAAAAATGGATAAATTTAACAAAAATTTTAAAAATTAAATTTTTTAAAAAAATTTTAATGATTTTCAAATTTCTTCTTTTTTCCCAATTATCCTTATTTTGACACCAAAATTTTTTATTAGGCTTATAAGACTATGAGTAATAACTTTAGGGATCGATTTTGCAATAAACAGATTAGTTTTGGAGAAAAAAATTAAAATGTATATATCAATGGAAAAAAAGGCTAAAAAAACATGATTTCTGCAACATTTTCTTTTATAAAATTTTTTCTATTCAAAATAATGAAAAGTGGATCCCAAATTTTACTAAGCATATATTATAATAAACATACACACCAAAATTCAAGTTGTTTGATAAATATCTGTCAAGAAAGTTTTGTACTTTTAAAACCACATGATTTAAACTCAAAACTGAGAAAACAGTTTTAAGAATACCAATCAGTAAATAAATAGCAAAAACAATGTCTAAAAGATTTGTTGTAATATTTTTATATTGTATAGATATATACCTTTAAATAAAGCATAATACAATTCAATTTTAAAACATTGAACAAAAAATAATATAAGCATTTTATAAAATACATGTCTAATAGCTTAAAATTACACCTTGAAAAAGGGGAAATATCATTATCTGACTTATTTTTGCAGAAACGATATAAAATATATTCAAAATAAATGATATGCATAAAATAAATGAAATGAAGGTACATGAAAAGTACAATAGAAAATTTAAAAGCGTTTATAAAATTAATTTGCTACTTAAATCACACCCACACACAACATCTAATATAAAATAAAGTAAAACAAGTTTAATCTAAAATGTACTGGCACTAAGACAGTTTGTTTTAAAAATTGGCCTGCACCATAAGACACATTCCTTCTCTCCTCTTAGCTAATAACTCTTTTCTATGTATTGCTTTTTTAATAAGCTTAAGAGCCAGTTTATTACTGGTATTTTGACGTTTTCTAAATTGTTGTTTTCGACAATCGAAGATAGTAGCACAAGTTGTTTGGTAGAACCTCCAGTAGGTACATCTAATGCTTTCTGGGTTTCTACTATGGTACGTACTGTACCCTTATTGTATTCACTGACAGCTTCTGTTACTGCCCGCTTAACACGTCTTTTGTTCACAAAAATTTCTTTTGGGCACTTTGCCCAAGTCAGCTATGCAAACTGTCGTTTGCATTTTGTGTTCCACATCGAATGCATCTTTCTAACAATTCATTAGATGCAAGTCTTTGATAAATTGGAAGAATTTTTGGCAGAAACTTTTCATTTATTGGTATTTCTACATTTAATATATGATTGTTAGGTTTTTTACCATTAGCAATCGCGCAAATTGTTAGAAACACCATGAGTTTTCTCCTGCAGGACACTTCGAATGTTGTGGTTTAGCATCTGTAGAAATGCTATGCAACAATGTAGCATATATTGCTGTTTTCATAGCATTCCCATCCCCTTTATTTATCAAGATAGCCTTTTGGTAGTAAGTAGTTAATTTTTTAATCGTTGCTTCTTTCAAACTACCATGAGATTTACCACCTAATGAAACACCTTGTGCACGACAGTCTTTCACAATAGATCTCAAAGCTGTTCCTAACCACTTACTGACATGATTGATACATTCTTCCTTTTTATCACAATGTCAGGTCCATACACTTTTTTCTCTGACACGAGTAACTGAACGTTTTACATTCACCATCGAATAAAACTGTGATGTAACGAAATCCGAGTGAAATGGATCTTTTTCCATAAAGGTAGCGCTGCTTCCATTTCCATTGATGTAAAGATGAGCCCAAATTATGGTTTATATCACATTCACTTTTATGTCCTTCATAACATATGCTGAATTCAGCACTCGACTCGCCTAGCTTGTTTTTTGCCACGGAGCAATGACGACATACCTTACTCATCACTTCAAAGTCAACGACAAAACCCCGGTGAGCATATCTATAATACATCCTACACCGATGAGTGAGGTGTGACCACGAGTTAGCCACTTTCCATCAAAACTAACAGCAGGTCGGTGATTTCCAGCTCTCCATTCTTGTACGCATCTTTAATCTCTCGGTGGATTTCCGCAAATATGTTTTCAGATGCCAGAGTATATGCGTTATCCAGCCGTCTTGCACACTTCCCATATGTAGCTGATGAAAAAAGATCTATATTCATCACCATACAAAATTTTCCTTTGGCTGAATAACCTTTCCCAATGTGTGAAAAATCTTAAATTGTTGTTCTCAAGTTTACATCATGGCTGGTAGGACCAGACTTTAGAGACGTATTCAGTTTTGTTTTCATCACAATTGCTACACAATAGTTTCAAATTATATGAAAATCCTACCTTGGCTCACGCTCAGTTTCAAAGTTTGTTTCACAATATTGGCACTTCAAAGTAGATTATTAACTTGGTTAAAGTCTGTATGTAATTTCAACAGCAGACGTATCTTTTTTCTACCATAGTGTTCAATTTTTCCAGGCGTACATTTTGTACATTTGAATTTTTGGTTACTTAATAATTCATAATTCTCTTTACACGCCATCGCTTTACATTCATTTGCAAAGCACGTACTGAACGTTTCCTAAGAGGCATATTAGCAATAATATAAAATAATAAAATGAATTATGATTAAGAGAATAGAGACGTTCTAACCCTTGAAAAAATCGATTTTCAATTTTCATCTAAAAAAAAGTAGATTTATAGCTGATTCCAAAAATGTATAACATGTATAGGTTTAAAGCTTAATATCCGGTCTTAAAATGTAAGCAACAGCTGTCACGCCTGTTGTTTACGTTATCGCACGTTAACTACCACGCCCATCTTACAGGTGACCGAAGCATGTTTTTATGTAGATTAGTGTTTTTACATCACTTAATCTGATTTATTTATTTTATTCTTGTGGTTTGAGAAGGACTATAACTACTCAACTCAATCTTGTTTATACCCAAGCTGTGTGTGGGAATTTTAAGCGTTTTGCTTTCTCATGCTTGAGTTACAAACACGTGAATTACGAACTTCATATTTTGACTGCTAATTTACTTTTTTTTGCTTTCATTCAATTTGCTTGCAATTTGCGAGTATTTTAATAATCTGCAATGCCTCGAACAAAAAAGTTTGGGCAAGTCAAACGTCGTTTAATTCGTAAAAACACTTCAGTAAATGCTGAGAGTGAACGAGTTGATGTCAGTGCATCTAAAAAGAAAATTGAGAAGAGTGAAGTAACTTTTAAGGACTATGAAGATAATTTTTTGGTTGAAACTCAAAGCAGGTATGTTGTGTGACTTAAATATGCTCAATGATATTTTCAACAATATTGCAAAATGCAGATATTGGCTTGATAGATCTTTATAGCACTTTGATGTTGCTGAAAATAAAAGTAGTCGCAAAGGCCTTGCTACCAGTGTGTCAGGAACTTGCAAGTATTGTGGTTCTGGTCATTTTTCAATGACTTCAAATACCGTGTCAGATGGATATGAAGTAAATTTAAGGTTTGTTTATGACATGAGGTGCATTGAAAGGGGAAAAAGTGTAGCTGAGATATTTTGTGCACTGATGAATTTACCTCCTCCTCCAGCTAAATTTGAAAGACTGTATACGCCAATTTTTAAAGCGTTGGAAACTCGTTCAATGGTTAACAGCGTTAATGAAGCTGTCATTGAAAATGAGCACAGTAAGAACATAGCAATTGCTCTTGAAGGGACCTGGCAGAAAAGAGGACACTCTTTGAATAATGGCGTTGTAACGGCAACCGGCAACTTCTCTCGATAATGGAAAAATTATTGATTTTGAGTGCCTATCAAAATATTGCTTTGAATGCAAAAATAAGAACAAAACCTGTGATAATTGCCAGGTAAACTATCATGGATTTAGTGCGGGAATGGAGAGTGAAGGAGCATTGCGGATTTTCAGTCGTTCCTTACCAAAATATAATGTTTGGCATAACAGGCCACCTTGGAGATGGAGATTCGAAGGGTTCCTGAGAGTTCAGAATCAAACATATACGGTGAAGAAATTTCCTGTTGAAAACTAGGTGCATCGGCCACGTCCAAAGAGGATGGGAGCAGACACAGGAAGCCCTAAAATTACAATTTAAAATCCACCAATCTGGTCAGACAACAAACCAATATCTGGACGAGGAAGGCTGACGAGGTACAGAAATTCTTCTGCTGCAAAAAATATTATGGCCTAGACGCAGAAGAAATGTTGGAAATCAGTCGCAGATATGTCCAAATCCATCTGGGCAATATATTTCCATAAACTGTCGACAGATGAAAAATCCGCAACATGATTTGTGTCCTATGGGGAGAATTGAGGGTACGGGTACAATAAAAGAAAAACATTGTATCGAAAGGTGAAAAATACACCCTGAAACATTCCCTCCAAGCATTTCTTTTTAAAATTAAAAAAATTTTAGAGACTTAACCAAGACAACTGTTATTAAAATGTTTTGCATGGCCGAACTCAAGAACCCCAACGAAAACTTCAATAACTGTAGTATTGGAATCGTATGCCGAAAAACACATTTGTGAGCAAAAGAACTTTGCAAATGGGCGTTATGGACACAGTTATATGCTTCAATGAAGGTGCATACGCAAGGACAGAGGTATTAAAAGCTTGTTAAAATTGAAATCCAGGCATCAACACTTGTGAAGGCCTTCGCAAAATTGACTATGTCAGAATTTGTGAAGCTGAGATGTTCATCAAAAGCTACCAAAGAAGTCAGAACAACAAAAGGCAAATTAAAGGGAAGCAGGATGCTTTAGAACATTCAATGCAAGATAGGTACAGTGCTGGAAATTTTTAAAATGCACAAATCTTAGGTAGGGTGCATCATTTTATTTAGTTTTTTTCCATTTTCTCAAAATGTGTTTTTTCAGTTTTTTGGTACATGTGTAGAAAAATCTATTTGTTATTTTTTAATGAAACTTGGTATGAGGTTTTGTGTCATGATAATGTATTTAATGCTACTAATTTTATTTCTGAAATGTTAGTATTTATACTTTTTATTGTTCAATTTCCTAAAAAATGCCATTTTATCAAATTTCAAAATGTCTAAATTCAAAATTTTTTTAAAAATTCTGTGCAAAGGGAAATATAAAAAGAACTATTACATTTAAATAAGGTACAATTTTATAACTAAAACAGCATGTTTTGTGGTGTTATATGTTATAAAAGGAAAGATACATGTACCTAAAGAGCACCATGTATATCCGAAAATTTTTTTTGGGTGTCTTTTTCGAATCCTTATATTTCTTAAAATATTTTATATATTTAATATTTTTATGTTGTAGTATATTAAGAAAATATATAGATTGAATAAAACAATTTTTTTATTTATGGACTCTTTCTGTTTTTGAAAATAATGTTCCTTCGAAAAGCCAAATTTTGCTCATTTTGTGTCATCGAGAACGTCCCGGTTCTCTTAAAGTAGCATTAAAAAATGCTGTTTAGGTTTCTGTGAAATAAAAAAGTTATGAAATTAAAAAGCACACAGCAAGCGAAATTGGTAAAGCTAATGTAAGTAAATAACTTTTCTGACAGTCACAGTCACGGGTTAACGGATTCCTCTTCTTCTGTGTATTTTTTTACGTAAATTATTAGCGTTATTCTCAAGTAAACAAAAGTTTAAACATTGAGGTGGGCATGGCATTTAAACAGCTGAAAGAGATGTCAAAATATTTAAAATACATTTTACTACATTTAAAATAATCAGATCGTTTCGAAACTTCCTTTTAGTTATACCAGAGGTATCAAGCTAAATTTTTAAGATAAAAATTGAAAAATCGATATTTTCATCGATTTTCGACTTTTGAAAGGTGCCAAGTCCTCTTAATTATCAAATATACATAGTGCAGTACTGCTACACTTGTAAGAGTATTATATCAACATGGATGAGTACTTAATTTTTATTATGTCATAATGCATTTTGTTTTATTTTCTTTTAGCGAACTATCTATTTTTGTAAAACAATGTTTTGTTTCCGACTTTTCAGTGTGCTCGCGCTTTCCACCTACGCCCTAGGGTGGCACCCTCCTTCAGTTTCAGAAACTCTGGATTACAGCCATCAAAAATTTCTGGTATCTGAAATTAAGTTTATAGGGATGAGCTTTGGATATATATATATATATATATATATATATATATGTAGGAATGGATATGCACGTTATCATATCCTTCCTATATTCCCTTAATGACATAAGGCCAAAAGAGCGCCACCTAGCTGAGTAGACGGTTCGAGGATAAAGAGACGACAGACGAAATGGATGATTGCGCGGGAAGAGAGGGAGAGAGACGCAGAGAGACGACGTGGAGACGAAGGGACGGAGGCACAGCGACGAGACACCTGGTGGAATCCAACCACCCGATAAATTTTACTAAATTTTAGCCCTCCCTTGTAGATAACTCCCCTAAATAAATGCATACTTAATTCAATCTGGTCCTTGTCACTCTATATGGGGGCTCGGCCTTTCCCTTAATTTAAAATTACCCTGAAAACCGGCAAGAAAAACGATGCAGAAGGGTAGTCGCGCAACGTGTTTTATGTGATTTGACGATTTACTTCAAATTTAATGTGCTTTCCAACGTGTTTTATGTGATTTGACGCTTTCCCTTCCATTTCAAGTGTTGTGAAATTTCAAGAAAATTCAAAATTTTAAAGAAATTTATTCGATAATCCTGCCGGCATCAAGATTTTCTTCAACACTATTATACAATTTATAAAAAGAAAAATTAAAAAAAAAGCTTGTATGAAAAGGTTTACCGTGAGTTTTATTTCCATTTTTTTTTTTTCCAAATCTCAGAGTGTGATTTGAAAAATATATTTTGAAACTGCTAATGACTGTGATACGATTTTTTTTAAACTTGTACAACTGCTACTAGTGACATTTTATTTGCTTTTATCCTTTTATAGCGTATTAATTTTTTTTTCTATGTTGAATTATTTTTACTCATATATATTTTGGATCAGCAAATTTTTTGTATTTTTTACGTATTTTGGTTTTTTTGAGGTTTTATTATGTCTTATTTAACACTGAATGACACCCCAGTTATTAAGCATTGAAATTTGGCAATACTCAAAATGTAAAATTATTGTATTCTGTTTTTTTTTAACGATCACCCATTCAGTAGGACCTCTAGAGAAAAAATTTGGAAATTTTAGGGGTTTTGCACCAGATTTTGATATTGAAGACTCTCCGCCGTTATTTAAAAAAATTAAAACCCTACCTGATTTAATCTGTTTAGCCAATTTTTACTACTAGAAACAAATGGAACTGCCGAAGAACTTTGTTTAAAATTTTGCTTTCACTACTGATTTATCCACTTTTCAGACTAAAAATAAAAACACGAGGTGCAAAAAGAAAAAAAAAAGTCTTATAATTTTGACGAAAATCTCCTTTTTTATATAGGTTAAACTTATTGTTTTAAAGAACCAACATGGACCCGGGCAAAAACTCTGCAATAAATTTATCGGTCCATATAAAATTACCCCATGTAAACCAACATACCTACAACGTCGAAAAAAGTGGAAATTTTGATGGCCCAACCAAAACAAGTACTTTGGGCCCAATATTGAAACCATGGACAACATATGAAAAAGACATTGGGCATAGCCATCCGGATGACTATGTCGTTCGGGTTTCCCAAGCTAGAGGTGGGATTATCAAAATGATGAGACATAGTAGTTCTTAATACAACTTTTTTTAAGAATAACTTATATTACTTAATTTAATTTGACAATTTATTTTAAAAATGAGAGTTAACACCCCAATTAAACCCGATTTGTCAGATCACGCAACTAGATCCTTTAATCTTAATTTTGATAAATAATCCGATTCAACTAACTACCTATCAAATATTACCTTTTCAGATCTCCTTCCTTCCCCCCTAAAAAGAGATATCTATAAATTCACTTTATATACGACGATTCCAACTTCTTTATATAGGACTTCTATTCCTTCCAAAAATATCGGACGTAACTTTGATCTGCAAGATTCCACACTAAACCATTCAAGCTTGCCGCGCTATATCTTTTATCATCAAAACTTCTATCCTTTTAAAATATATCTCATTTAAATTTTTATCCGTTTCTCTTCTTGGTATTGGGGGGAAAAGTTTTGCCATTAATCGTGGCCGTCAAAGAACATAGGGGTTATGTTAGCAGAAGGACGCGGGGGACTAAAACCCCCCCAAGAAGAAAAAAATGATTTACTTAAGGGGTTTTCAAGCCCCTTTAAAAAATTACGTGTCTAAATTTATTTCAAATTTTTTGCTTTCTGGGTTTTATTTAAATTTTAATCTTAAATCCTCATTTTAACTTTTATAATTTCCAATATTTATCTTGACTTTAATTTTCATTACTCATCTTAGAATTAAATTTTAATATTCAATTTAAATTTAAACTCGTGACAATAAATTTTACTCCAATAACTAGGCCAACTTTAAAATTACTGTTAATTTACCCCACTCACTTTTAACACCCAAATTACTTAAAATATTTATACACTTAAATTTCTAAAAATATTCTGGGTCCCAGCCCCAAACTTTGCTCTAACACGCATATGGGCGGGAATTTCCCGCTCCCTTTTCTTGTTAAGCTATAATTTTCCTAATTTTCAGGATTTTCAGGGTCATTTCCCCTGAAATAAAAACTTTTGAGTCCTATTTCCATAATATCAATAAATTTCACAATTATTATATTTATTTATATATCACAATAAATTTTCATCCCCATCCCCCATCTGGTTCCAAAAACCCCCAAAATGACCCGCGCCCCGTTTTATTATTGTTAGTGTCCTGACTACCCCCGTTTCCCTGAACCAGATGTTCATAAAAGTAACAATAAAAAACATATATATATAAAAATATTATACTTACAAACATTTTCAAAAAATATTATAACAAATAACCAAAGGAATTTTCGCATCTCACGAAGCAAAATCGAAGCAAACAAATGTGTGATTTCAAAATGTTTTCCAGAAAAAAATTTTTAAAAAGTCAAAAATTAAAATTAAATAAACACTATTGTAGTGTTTGACTTGGCTTATAACTTTTTTAAACACCGCCCCAGACTTCCCTTTTTCAATAATTCTTCCGACCATTGTTGGGAAAATCATAAAAAAAGAAACAATACAACCTGATTTTTTATGGGTTCTGACCATCACATCCAACGATGAGGTGCTACCACTCTTCTTTCCTCGGGACTGGAATTTTTGTTTTGTTTGTTGTGGGGGTTGTAACTCCTTTTTTTGTCCTTTCCTTTTACTTCCCTATTGTCTCCTTTTCTGGTCGGGGGTTTTTCTGTTCTCCTCGGGGCCTTTTAAAATAGTTTGATTTATCTGGGAAATTCTGTGCATTCCTTCTTTTTTTTCCTGCTTCTAAAATAGTACTGGGTGACATTTGTCTTTTTTTTTATATTATTGTGTCCCCTTTTTCCCCTTTTTTTGTGGTCCACTTGTTCCTGACACACCTGATCTTTTTTAAAGCCCCCATTATTCCCTTTTCCTTTGTTTTTACATTCCCCCTGAACTAGGGAAATCTGACCAGATTTTTTTTTATGGGGCCCCTTTATTTTTATATTTTTGATTGGTTCCTCCTTTTTTCTAACACGTTTCACCGCAGATTTTTCTTTCCCCATTTGACTCATTTAATCTTTTTCTTTTCCAATATATTTCCCTTTTACTTGTCTTTATATTTGGGGC
>BMAV01026381.1:0-10187 GCA_019973955.1 Trichonephila inaurata madagascariensis | reverse complement strand
TTGTTTTTAATTTTAGTATTAATAAGATAAGTATTAAATTTTTATATATGTTACTCTTAAGTAATATATATTTTATAAATTACTTTTAAGTAATAGGTTAATTATGTTATTTTTCTCTCTAATTTTAAATTGAAACAGATGAGAAATAATATTTATTAAAATTTATTTCCTTCAAGATCCATTTCTAAAAGTACAAATGTCATTAAAAAAAATAGCCTAATCTATGTTGCTCTTTATCATATCCATTACATCTGGCATTCTCGCAAACGTTCATGTGAATCTAGGCAACCTAACAGACGTCGGAATAAAACATGTAAAAATGCTGTACCTCGTATAATTCTAGTCAGTCTTGGCCAAATCCATTAGCTACCGAATCTTTTTGAAGTACATTTCATAATTCACGCGTTAATTGTAATTCACGGTATTAAGTATTTACGGCAGTGAATTAAATCAAAATCATAGATATATTTTTAAATCACAGCAAGCATTCGACGATATAAAGCATCAAGAAGTAACAGACGAGGGCAAATTGATAGCAAGTTACGAATGGATTAGGGATCCATTTCAAAAATACTTCAGAAGGGCTCTCAACTGCCGAAAAGAGATCTCCCATAGATTTCACATTCAGTGACGAAATTAAAGTGGCAATTTTGTAATAAATCACTTTTGAATTCTGGATAGGGTGGATGCTGAATTTTCTGCACTGAAAACAAAAGCATTTCGTATACTATTACCATTTTTAACATCATACCTTGTGATTCCGGATTTTCTGCAATGGCTACTTTGAAGACAAAATATAGATCTGAGCTAAAAATAGCAAAATAACTCTGAGTGTCAATTTCTAATTTTAGCCTTCCTTTGCAAAAACTTTGCTCTGCAAGACAGCCCATGGAAGTCACTGATAATTATTAAACTTATTCTTATACTGGCTGAAGTACCTACTCTTAACACGAGTTTATTTTTTAAAAAAATGAAAATACATTATTATTGATATAATAGCTTAATTGTAAGGAGAGTAAAACCAAGTGCATGACAATGTATACAAAAATGTAAAAGGATTTATTGAAATGAATACTCATATTATAAACGGTTTTGAATGAACTGCAATTTTAAGCCTCGCAGAATTAGCATTTAGAATAAATGTTAAGTAATAAAAAGAATATAAAATTCTAATGAGTAACAATTGTGTTATTTTTTAATATTTAAAGCGAGAAAGCCCGGGATCAGGTGTCACTCGATACTAACGTTAATGGTGCGGGAGTGATGCACCCCAATTATTTTTTATAATTATTTCACTATACAAGATAAAAATCACAATTTCAGTGAATAATTTAACTAAGAGAAAATATACTTACCTATTTCAAGGATTTTTCTGTTTTTTCTAATTTGAAAAAAATTTCCCAAAAAAAACTGAACCAAATTGCCCAAATGTGCGTGACCCTTAAAGGACACAAAATCACAGACATTTTTTCAACATTACAGGAAAGTTATTTGCAAGCAAAACTGCCATTTTTGCCCCACGTTATAGTAGTTTTAATGTTTTTTTGATGATCGACAAAATCCTGTTGAATTTTTTTCTTGTTTGTGTTTTTTTGACAGGGCGAAGTGCATTTTGGGGTTTAAAACCTATGGCTTCATATTTTTTTTGATAGAGTTCTTAAGTATTTTAAAAATTTTTCCCCTTTTTTTTCCCATGTTTATTGTTTTTCCCCAAATTTATTTTTGCTAACATGATTAATATACATTATTTGCTTTCGTTTGATCAGTTTTAAAATTTCCTTTTCGGGGTTTTCCAACCCAATTTTTTTTTTTATTTCCTCCCTCATTTAATTTTAAACCAAATCAGTCTAAACATCACAATTAAAACCACTGGGTTATTAAAGGGGAAAAATGCAGCATGTTGAAGAAAATTTTTTTAAAAATTAGGGGTTTTAAAATGCTGGAACTCTGTCTAAACAAGTATTTTTAAGATTCAAAAAACGTTTCCCAAACCCCAAAAAAGGAAAACATGTTATCAATTCATTTTGGGCCCCATTAAGACTGCCATATTAGAGGATTCTCTGTCAAGGTCATTGATAACAAATAAACAGTTTTCCAGAATTTAAAAATTTTTTTTTAAAATGTTTTAGTATACCCCAAAAAATAAATCTTAGCTAATTAATCCCCCTTTAAAGTGCCTTTCCCAAAATACTTATCCATGTTCCAAAAAAATCTTTTCACATTGTGAAAAAAAACGCAACAGAATTATATAATTTACAACTTCCCCCAAAAAAAAAAAGGGGTGCAGGTTCCCCCACCAAAGCCCCAAAGCCAGCAAAAGTAGTATTTTTTGAAAAAAGAAAAAGTAATAAAAAAACTCTCATCGTAGGATTACAGCAAAACAAACAAAATTTTTTTTTTTTTAAATGATAGGATCGATAGCTAATGAGCGTTCAAAGTAGAATCTTTTCTTTTTATTACCTTTTTTCACCAGATGATATATATAAATCATAGGGAAATCTGATTTTTTTATTATATCAGAAAGTTTTTTTTTTTTTCATTCCAGTAAATTAGTTTTTTTAAACCTTTTTTTTTTCGATATGCTCGCGGCCCCCCTTTAAGTGGGGATTGCGGGCCCCCCGGGGGGGCGCCTCCAGTTTGGAAAACTGGTTTAAAAATTGACTACGCCCCGGGAAAAGATTTTTTAAAAAGGGGCGTATAATTTTCATAATTTCAGTGTTATTTTAATTGGGAATTTTTAATTTGGGCATATGGCAAAAAAAATTTTTTAAGGGGTTTGGCGGGCAAGTTTTGTTTTTCCTTTTTTAAAATGATCGATTGTACTAATATTTTGCCCTTAAGTTTAAAACCCCCTTTTTTTCCCCAAATCCATGATTTTTCAAACATTCACATTATTTTCAGAGTTCAACCATTTTAAAAATTATCGTCGTATTTTCTAAAATTTCTCCCTTCTGTTTTCGTAAAACATGGATAAACCGACTTCCGTTATGGTTTTCAAAAATTTTGTTGAGCCTCTGTACAGAGGTCTGAGCTATAGACAGGAAAAATATTAATACAAAAGAAGTATTTTTTACAAAAGGAGAACATTTGGAAAAAAAAGGGTTTTTCTAAGTTAATTTGCCAAAATATTGTATTTAGATAATTTTTGTCATAATGTCCTTAAAACAACTTTATACATGTATTCTAATGTAAGGACACTAAATATCACGAAAAAATTTTACATTTATGGTTTTTTAAAAACATGGTTAAACCCTAGTCGGATACCTTAAGTTGTATTCTAGCTGCAGCGTCAAAGTATAGTGTTATTGAATTCAATACATTGTTATTGTAAAATTCTGATTGAATATTGGGTCGCCAGCATTGAAAGTGTGAGTAGTCTAAGTTATAATTTTAATGATAAAAATTGATATTTGATGTGTGTTTTGTACTATATAAACTTTTCATTCTTCTTTATTAATAATTCCTCACTGAAATGGAGATATTTAATCAATCTAAAATTGCAGGTCACACTACGAGATATTTCGTAGCTGGAAGTTTTTGTACACATGGTTACTACGAGATATCTCGTAGTCGACAGTGAATGTGTTAAAGATCTTCTTTTAAAATCGTAGAAAAATAGGTCTGATTTATTATTATTTCTTGTAACTTTTCATATCTTTTTCGATGCTTTCGCAACAAGCGTGATTGTCCACTGGTCATGGCACGATAGCCATGGTCATGGTGGGCCCAGAGTGAAGCTGGTGGCACCGGGAAAACCTGGAGTGCTTAGAGGCTGAAATACATTAAATTGACCATGGCTGAAAATGCTGAAGTTGAAGTGGCGTGGTGAGGAAATTAAGGGAGTGGATTGCCAGCAGAAATGTCAACCCATCAGTTGACACAGCTTCCAAATTAAGAGATATGTCAATAATAGCCTTAGTGTTGCTAAAGAAAAAGGGACCCCCTTTGATTCATTAAAAAAAGTCTTTTTTTTTCCTTATATAATGTTTTAATCCAACCCTTAAAAACTTCTTAAAAATAAATTTTTTTTTACTCTGAACTTAATTTCTTTTAAAGATTTTTGCACCGAAAGAGATACCGGAGTTTCAATCGGTTTGACCGACGCTGTAAGGGTGTTATTTTTTTCTTTCTTTCCTTTAAATTTGTAAAATTTATAAATTTTTTAAGATTATTTTTTTTTTATCTAATGGGCTGCTGAATGGTGTTTTACCCTTGTAGACCTAGACATTCCCCGGGAAATGGTATCTCTTTTTTGGGGGGCACTCACAGGCAGATACCAATTCCCCAGGTAATTTTGAACCCCCTTTTCCACAGAGGGAGGCACCTGAGCTCTGACAGCAAACCTGTGCAAAGGGTTTAATTTTTTGAGGGGATCCGCCAAATGAAACTTTTTTTTGGAAAATTTTTCATGCCCGTCATGGCAGCTGTCAATTTTCTGCATCATGAAAAACCCCCGACTTGGGGCCCGGGGCGAACCCGCAGAAGGCCCTCGAAAAACCAACCACGCCACCCGGCCAGTTATATGAGACTATTGGTGCTAGTGTTTTTTGAGAGGCAGAATGACCTTTTGGTCCCAAAACAAACCCAACCGAAATTCTTTTTGTTGTGAATGCGGGGTTTTTTCATTTGCAGGAATTTCGTTTTTTTTAAATTTTTGAAAAGGCCAGGAATTGGCGGGAATGTGCAGTTTGTTACTTGAGAAAAAAATAGAAGGATACCCAAAAAACATATTGGCTCTTTTTTCCATTATTTAAAGGGAGCTTAAAATTTCACCATTCTTCAAACTTCTATACATGTATACACACATAAAAACCCCAACGTTTGAAAAAGAGATACAACATGAAATAATTGTTTGAGAAATTCTTCACAGATGTATGAATAATTATTTGTAGCATGTACTGTGCTTACAAAAACAAACATTTATGATTTATTGCGTTCCACAAATGATAAAATAAATATATAGTATGGAAACTTGAAATCACGAAAATTAAACTAAAAGTTCCTACATTTCAAAGTAATCTGTCAATAATATTATGTTCATTATACAATAAAAAATATTTTATATATTTTGGGCAAAAATATTGAGGATATTTAGAGGCTAAATAGCTTCGCTTATTATTTTAACTAATATTAGTTTTTATATTATTGAACCATATGAGATCTATATTTATACATATTTCTTTAGAAGATATAACTGGGAAAAATTAGAGATTAAATGCTATTTCATTTTTTCTTACATGCATATAGATATTATATAGGATAGAAATGTCAAATATTAAATTTTAAATCAAAGGATAGTTTTTAAAGTTTTGCTATGGCAATATATTAGCGCCGATGACTGCAATTTTATTAAGTGGCAGTCTCAGGTGTTTAAATTTTTTTCTAGAGGTCTGAAAATATAAATCAATTTCTTTTCAAACAGGTATAATTCAAATTTAAATTAAATGATTCGAATTCCTTTACATATTATTATATAAAGTGTTAATACTAGAAAAGTATATAAAAATGTTTAAAATATAATCATAATTTTAAAAATCATAAGCATATATGCCCTTATGATAAATATTGAGTATTTTTAGGTTAAGTACACTATTTTCTAAAAATAGTAGTATTCCTGATGTATAAAAAATTTTATAGGAATTATGAAAGTTATATCATACTCTTGTTGTGTACCTAATTTAGTATTATATATCTTGTTGTCAAAATATTTGTAAAACACGGAAATTTTTAAATATTCAAAACGTATTTTTATTTTTATTTCTGCGCCATGTGTTATTATTATATTATATATATGTATTATATGTACTAGGAATTATAATAACTTATATTATTCAACTATATAGCTAGTAATTAAAATCACTATTTTAGTGTCAGCGTGCGCAACGTAAAAAAATACTTAATATTTATCATACTTTCATATATGCTTTAAGATTTTCAAAATTATGATTATATTTCTAAGATTTTTGGTACTTTCTGAAGCCTTCATTCATGAAAAATAAATGTGTAAAAAGAATTCTAAACCATTTTAATTTAAACGTAAAAGAATTCATACCTGTTTGAAAAATCTTTACTTTATATTTCAGACTCCTGGTGGTGGTAATCTCAACACCCCTGGCATCCCCTGTTGCATCTACCGTACCATCCCAATATTCCCAAATTCTTCCTATTTCATTTTCCAATACATGCAGAAGCATGCAAAATAAAAGTGAAGCAAATTAAAAATACACAACTATTTCACAATATTATATAAAACCCAATATATGGCCAAAAGCAGGCTCAGATGGTTAAGTAAATAGTACCAGTTTTAAATCTAGGTAATCATAGAGTGATAGTTGGATATTCTATTTTTCTTCATAAGTTACGAGAGTAGAGGTACAGTTAGAAATATATAACAAGTAAGGCTTTGAATTTCGACAAACGATAATATTTATTAGCGATTCTTATGTTATTTTTCTTTATAAATTTAGATTACGTGTTTTACTGGTTTATACAAAAAAAAGGGGTTTTCTTTGTTACATCTCCAATCTGTTAGATATTATGGAATGTTTAATTTAATGATTGTGTAGAGCTAAACTGCATTTGTATTAAACTTATTAAACTTCTAAAGCAACTGTAAAATATATTAAAATTTCTAAAACTTTTAGACTGAGAGAAAAACAAATAAGTTTAAAAATAGTGGCAACCTTTCCTTAGTGCCTTTATAATAATGCATTGAAACAATGCTTGCACAATGCACACACGATTTGTTATAACCCGGAGGTTGCAGATGTATATAGTTGAGGTCATTGAAGTAGACACTGTTATAAAAATTATATTTTATTTATGATTGATCAACTCATGATTATTCCAAGTTCAATAAATGTACGAGCATTCTTAATTAGTTCCCTAATCTAAGTCTATAAGATTATCAGATGTATAATTATCACTTTATCTGCTTGTTGATCTCTTGCCGATTTTTCAAACTGGGCAGTTTTAGATATCTTCAGCATCTATACTATACCATTACCCGGAACTGAATTCCTAGCTTTTAATGTTAGGAGTGAATATTAAATGCACCGGTTCAGCTTCTGAGGGCTTGAAACGGACCACGATTTGAATCAAGGCCGGGCGTGAAGAAAGCCGTAACACCTGAACTGGACGCCCCCTTCTAACAATTCCACACCATACCGGGTGTACATTGCTGTCGACATATTTATACAAAATACGCCTCATATCACTATATAGGAAGTCTTCAGCGGTACTTTCTAGCTTGAACGAGATAAATCCTGAAGAAAGAAACCGTCCCCAAACGATAATAGGGACTATCATTACGATTTTCACACGATCCATGACCCATACTAGGTTCTACCACACCCCCAGTCAGGTTTAAAATAGCTTTTACATTATCATAATATCAAATCATCTCTAGAATGTGGTTTTGAACTCAAGCCACAGTTAAAAAACAATTTCCCTAAGAGGATTAGTTGAAGGCCGCGACAGAACCCATCATTAATTGTAATAAAAACAGCTATTATTTTCTAATAAGTTGCCCCAAATATGGCTTTATCGATGTAAAATGCCAAAAGTATTTAAAATCGTATATTTCTAGAGATGAACAGACAAAAGCGAAACCAGTGCAATATAATAGACATTTTTAAGATTTTTCAGAATGTAACACTTTAATATGTATATATATATATATATATATATATATAAATTCAGGTTTTTTCTATACTTGATCAATACTTCCGAATCTGTAAGTTTGATGTTTGGATAACTCATACGTATCATCCAAAAGCAAGTAAAATGGGCCAAGCTCCCTGATGTGGGTAAAGTTCCATTCCCTTTTTTATCCCACCTTCTGAAAACGTTTCAGATTCCCAGTTGTTTGGCCCCAAAAAGTCCAGCACGATTTCTGTTTTTCTTCATTTTCAAATTAGAAATCTTCCTCTCCACATTCCAAAACAAATAGAAAAAGATGAAGAATATTCTTAATCTAGTCAAAAATAAATGTCTGTGTTCTAAATTCCAGTTATTAAGTATACTTCATTTTATCCAAATGTGTTTCTGAATTCGTAATATAAAGTTCCTTATTCTGCTTTACAAATAGTTCAATGCGGTTTATTTATGCTTAAATATGGTCTCGAAAGCCATGAGTTATATTGAATAAAACAGCGTATCGCAAACTGTGGGACATGCCCCCACATCTAGGGCTATCATGCCCTAAGGGGCGTAATAACCCTACATGAGCAGGTGAGCATATCGAAAAGTCGAAAATAAAACATTATTTAAAAATATTATTAATAATTTACCGAAAGGGAACAAAACAAAATGCATTCTGACATAATAAAAAATAAAACAAGCAATTACACTATATAACAAAACAAAAAAAACGACGCAGCAAGAAGGAGTTGCCCAATTAAAATGAAATTTCGTATGTAAAAACATTTGTATCGAACATGCAAATGATTAAAATTTAATGTCTAATGCAGTGTTCCTCAAACTGTGGGGCGAGCTCCCCTTGGGAGTCGTGATAACCCAACAAGGGGGCGAGCATATTAAAAATTCAAAAACAAAAGATTATTTTAAAAAATTATTAATTTACTGAACGTAAAAAAAAAAAAATACATTCTGAATAAAAAAAATAAAATACTATTTACCCCGATATAGTAACTTATAAAAATATCAGTACTGTGCGATGCATTTTATAAATTATTTAAAAATACTAAGTTTTACTAATTTCCAGTGATCCCATGGGCTTCTCATATAGAAAATCATATGTAAAATTGAACACTTATCTTGATAATTTATACGGTTTTTAATCAATCCCTTAAATGCCGATTAAAAATTACGCGATGTCCCCAATGTCATTGCTTAACATGTAGGTGAGCGTATGTGGTGTATTGGGAAGGAGGGGGGGAGGGAATAAATAAGCAAATCCAAATAAGAAAACCTTGAAAATTCAGCCAAGGTAATTTAATTGTAATTTAAAGCTTTCGGAATAATTTCATGGAGAGTAATTCACAGAAAATATCATACTTCTGGAAGACGTATATATGCGTCCGGGGCAATTAATGCACTGGTTGAGTACGTTTATATAGGCCGTTGGCACTTAAGAAATGAAGTCATGTTGCAAGTTTAGTGTCAATGTATTGTATTATTTAATTCAATTCATTGATATTTTTTGGGGGGAGTGGGCTATGAAAATTATGATTGAATATTGGGTCGCAAATATTGAAAGTTTGAGAAGCACTGGTCTAATGAACAGGGCAGAACCAGAACTGCGCACTCAGCAGGTGTCTATAAGAAGAGTTTCTGAATCTGATGGTCAAAATTTCTGTTTAATTCCAATTTACAACGACGGAAAAAATGCCTCGCTACAGGATTTAAGCTCCTGTTAGATATTTAAAGACATGGTATCATTGGATTGAAAGAGGTAGGTGGACAAATCGGACAATCGCTCATCATATGGGTCGAAGCGATTAGGCCATTAGAAGATGCTGGTAAGAATGGGTGGACAACGGCAGATTTCAACGTCATGATCGTAGTGGTTGACCTAGAGACACAGCAGATCGAGAAAACAAATTGATTGTCAGATCAGCTGTCACAGCGCCTGATCCATCATTGTTAACCCTCAGGTATACGACCCGTATACGAGTGTCCACCATGACCATTCACTGATAGAGTGAAATTTACGGTGGTACCGACCGTTATGCCACCAGCCATTCACGCCTACTCACTTACTGTGATGCTTGGCTCGATAAGGTTGGAATCAGGCTGATTGGGAACGTATAGTGTTTAACGACAAATCCCGCTTCCAACCGTGTCCTGACGATAACAAAAAAGTTCTGGAGAAACCCAGGAAGCGGGAGAACCTGCCACTTTGCAAACCCACAGACCCTCAACTATTAGTTATGGTCTAGGATGCCATTTATTTTGACAGCTGGACCCTTTGGCCGTCATTAGAGGCACGTTTGCAGCACAGTGGTAAGTCGACGATATCCTAAGAACTGTTCTGCTACCTTTCCTTTTGCAGCATCCTGTCTTTATTTTCAGCAAGATAATACCTGACGATATACGACATGTGTTGCTATGATCTGTCTTACAGCTTGTCAAACACTTCGTGTGTGAGCCAGCTAGATCCACATCTCTACAATGCGACTGCATCTACTAGGAAATCGATGTCCTGGCCCCACAATTGGGAAGGC
>BMAV01026377.1:0-70035 GCA_019973955.1 Trichonephila inaurata madagascariensis | reverse complement strand
CCCTACTAAAGACCTGCCGTGTGGGGCGGCGATGCACCTAAATCTGTCAGGCGCTGAAACGTCCTCCCGTTCGTGTGGTGTGGTAGTTAGGAGAGGGGGCTGCCAGCTCAGGTGTCGTCCGCATCACTTGACCATGGTTCAAAATTACGTGGTCCGGCACCAAAATCCCTCATGTAGCTGAACAGTGCGACGTTAATATTCAATCAGTCAATCAAACAAAGAACTGTGGATAGCACGACTCCAGAAAGCGATCGACCTCATTTATGACCTCGTCATTTGAATGGAAGATTGTGTCATCAAGATTCAGCTGTAGATGTGAAAACAGATAGTAATTCGAAGGCACCATGCCTGGGCTGTATGGTGGATGTTGCATTAAATCTTACTCCAGCGTGTAAAGCGTCCAAACGGTCATCGCACTAAGATGTGTCCGGGAGTTATCTTGATGAAAAATAACCACCTTCCTTCTAGGGTTTGCAGCCCCTGGATCCCTGTGTTTGTTTCTGATCCAGAAATCCCGGGATTAAAATAACTAATCCCGGGATTTAATTTTTGTCTGAATTATATTTTGAATTTTTTTTTTCAAAGTATTGTGTGAATCTGGTACAATACATACATTTAATGAATCTTATTTACTTATTTTGTAATGTATACGTTTAATGTCAGTTTTCTTATGTGTTGAATCTTGAAGGGCTCGAGGCTGGTGTGTATGTTAAATGATGAAATTTGATATGTTTTCTCTTATTTTTTTATGTAACATTCTCGCCATTGCGAATAGGGTCAGAACGGAATTTCTTTTACCCACAGGATGTCCGGTGTCAGCTAACTTAAAGGGGACAGAGGCAATTAGAACTTTTGGAAGTTATGTACCCAAACAGAAGATTTGAGTGAAGTTACCCGAGGTTCTAATAAATTCTCTACCATCAGCAGATTTGTTTTCGAAGAAACTGGCCTGATGAAATTGGTATAAATCAATCTCTTACATTTAGCTCGAATGAAATAGCAACAGGTAGTTATGTTTTTAATTTTGAATTATGAAGTATTTTTTAAGATATAAAAAATAAACAAATACTGGAGTTCCTCTTGCAGGATACACTTTTAAATGAGGTACAATTAATGTTGGTACATGTCTCTTTGAATATGTGGACCTTATGTATTTACCTCTCATTTAAGGACATTCTATTTTAAGTGACGACCCCAGGATCCCCGAATCCTGAAATCTCTGTGTTTCTTCAACCTCGAAATCCCGAAATTTAATTTTTATCTTAATTATATATTTTAATTTTTTTTTCTCTTCAAAATTTTCTAAGAATCTAACTTTTTAGAAAATTTATAAAGAAACTTCTACTTCAGAAAACATTGCGCAACATTCATTGCTGTTCATCAATAATAAAAAAATGTGTTTGCATTTGTCTACCCGATATTTATAATAAATTTTTAATTTTTCTCTTCTGAATCATCAATCATGAATCACATTTTCTAAATTAGCATGTTAAGTCAATATAAAGATGTGCTTTTTTAGATATTTCTCTCTCTTTTTTTTGCCATCAAGAAATAACTTTAGCAATATTATTTTGTTATTATTAGTATATTCTCATAAGCTGTTTAAGTTTATATTGCCGTTTGGAAGTATCAATGACATTTCTTCAAAATTATTTCTGAATATTTAAAGTTTGTGAATTAACTCAGTTATAGGTGAGTTATATATATTTAAATGATTTCTTCTTTTTAATCAACAGAGAAATTTAGTAATATTATTTTTGTTGTTGTGTGTTTATTACTAAGGATACATACGAAAAGACGTGAAATAGATGAACAGAAACATATAACACAACCATACAGATTTTATTACAAACGATGATCCAACATAGAACAGAAGAGGTAAAGTCCGATTTCTTTTCTCGAAGATACATCCATGCCTTTCTCGAGTTCGAGCCGAACCCACTCGATCACAAGCAGGTGTCATAACCAGCTTATACTGGGTGGGGTGGCATATTATTTTGTTATCATTATAAATATATTTTCAAATTAGATTACATTAACATTTAGTATTCATATGATTTATAAATGTTGTGAAATATTTCAAAAAGACATTTTTGAGGGTAAGAACCAGGAATTTTTATTTGGACTGTGAAATATACAATGTATTTATTATTATTTTTAATATTGAAGTCTGTTTTTTTTTTTTAGTATTTTTATTAGAGTTAACTTAAGTGCTTATTACGATTAATTGCTAGTGTCATATATTAAAAGATTTTAAAAAAATAGGAGAATATTTTTTTTGTGGGAGCTGTATATGTAGAAAAATTTTTTAGATTAAAATTTATGTAAATCCATTTTATCTCTTGCATGTACAGTGTACTGGTATATGTGAGTTTGTCGGGAAAAAAGTTCAGTTCAGACTTCATATAATTTTAAATTTGAAAAATCTACTTCCTTAGAATGTCTTACCATGCAGTTATCAATTCTAAATATGTGACAGACTCATCACGTTTCCTACTAAAATCTCCTCTTGGGTTCTTTGGGGCCGAAAAAGGCAAATTCTCTCCAACCAAATCCAGAAGCGAAACGTGAACATGCAAATTACAAACCTTTTAAATAGCAGAAGCTTAACGTAAGCGTATGACCTATTGGGAAATGATTATTCTAGTCTGGTTTAAGCGCGTGAACTGAAGGAAGGGAAGAAAGCCGTCATTGAGTGTGAAACTATCAAGTCAAGGTGGATCCAATTCCACACGAGTTAATCTAAAGATATTGAGGATCCGAGAGGATTGCGATTAAATAAACAAGGTAGGATAATTCTAGTATCCGTAGTAACTGTAATTACAAAACAGAGATTAGGGAATAGAAGGGGAAAAGTTAAATATGAGTGGTTAAAAGTTTGCACTTATTTGGTAATACGTATTGTGTGTTTTCTCACCTCAGATCCGCTAAGTTATAATATGAATATTATTATTGTTAGTAACAAGTTAAGATGCTTAATAAAGACATTTTAAGATCATGACAACGCCTAGTTCTTCATTCAATCCACACCTCCACAGATCACGAAGTTAACTTGAGGGTGATTATCACCCACGAGGAATACTTCACAAATATACTAAACATGAAAAAAATACACAGTGTTTAAATGAAAATAAAATTTAGGGCTTACCGAACTTAGAATTTAATAAGATTTAGGATATAAAGACATATCAATTTTTTTAATTCAAATGGGTCAATGTTTGATTAATTCTAGGGTATTATATTTTTTTATTGAATTCATTTTGTACTATTTTTTGTTTTTAATGATGAATTAAATTTTGTTTTGATTTGTTTCAATAAATAATAATATTAAACCAATTTTTTAATTATGTTTTCAGTTTTATTATGAAATTTCAACCATGCTAATATAATGGCAAAAGTATTTTTTCATAAATAGTCCAGGCCTAATCCTGGATCCGGGATTTGAATAATGTAATCGAAATTCAGGATTGAAAATATAACGCAAGTTACAAACCCTGCCTCCTTCTGAACTCCTTTTCTTTTGGAATGGAACTGCTAACTTTGATTAGCATATTGCTAACATGCTATATTGTATTGTTGATATTCTGCCCACATTTCAGGTACTCATATAGAGTAATTAACATAATCCCACAGAGCAGCACTTTCTTGTTAGTTAGCCTTCGTCTTGCAAACGATCCTGCTGATTTCCCAGGTCCTGACCACCCTCCTTTGCGGCTTGTATTGTTATAGTACATCCATTTTTCATTCCCATGTTGATGGCTAATATATACTGAAATGAGCTTTTTTTAAAAAACTCAAAAATTTATTTTACAAATTTTTATGTGAAAAATGGGTTAAATTTCACTATGATTGATAAAATATTTTATAAATTATGAAAAAATTCAAAATTAGCTAAAAGTTAATTTCAGTATAATGAGACAGGTGGCGCTTACAATAGACTGAAAAATTTCAAACATGTACGTAAAACAGATTTTGAGAAAAGGAACATCAAAACAGCCACTTTAACATTGTCGACATAGAAGTTTCTACTCCTTAAAATTCAGCATATTTATTCGACTTAAAACTTTATTTTGAGAAAGTCGTAAAAAATTTTGTTTGATTGATATAACTATATGCGTCCTGCGGCCGCCTTTCGGTGTGGTCGCCCATAAGCGATGCATGCTCTGAACACCTGCTAGGATTGGCAGTTACACTGGTTCATTTTCATATAGAAAAAAAAAATGAGTAAATACTGATCTATTTAGGAGTTTAAACTGTATTTCTTGATCCTTGCATGTTAGTTCATATCTTTGAAACTGCCGCGAGGCATAGTAAAATAATAAAATAACTTGTGATTTCAATAATCATAAGATGTATTTGATTCGTTATTTGATATTCTCGAAAAGTATTCTCAAACAATTTGAATAAAAATAAATAGATGCATATAAAATAATTTTATAGGCTTATTTTTAAAGTGTTGTTGTAGGAAATGAAAAAAAAAAAAATCCAATAAGCATGTATGATAAAAAAAGCCCCAACTTCAAAAAAATTACTTCTTATCAATATAATATTTAAAGTTATTAAAATAAAATAATGACAAAAAAGTAATTTAATATACATAGACTATATATATACAATTTACATTCTTATATTAAGAGAAAAAAGAATTACTAATTTATAACGATTTAAAGGGAAAAAATTTGAGGAGAAACATTCAGAATAACAATTTTTCTAATCAAATTATAATGATATAAAATATTTATTATGCTTTACACGATGTAATTTCAATTTTATCCAACTTATTCATAAAAACAAATCAAATGATTCAAAGATAATTTTAAAAATAAGGAAATGCATAATTCTTTTATTTTACTTTGTAACAAATAATTTTATGCTAAGATACAACTAACTTTTTTCCTTTTCATTCTACGCATGCATAAACAATCACACAAAGAACCGAATGCTAAGTTTAAACAAAAGGAAAATTGCACTTTTTTTCCCAACAAGAGGAATGTTTTCTTTGAGAGAATTATTTATAATGACAAATGACTTACGTTCTTTAGAAATTTGTTGTAGTTTCTTTTGGTGTAAAAATTTGAAAATTTTTTATTCTTTCAAAATTACTTATGTATCAATACATAAAATAGTTCGCAAAATAGCAACACATCGACTCATTCACTCATCACGATATCTTCGAAAGTATTAGGCCTACAGCAGGGGTGACCAACCTAAATGACCTTGCGGGCCACTTCGGAAAAACATTATAATCTCGCGGGCCGCACATAAAAATATGTACCTTTATATCAGATTTGGAAAAAAAAACATTTATTGAGTGAAAATTTAAAACAGAATGAATTATTATTATTATTTTCGTTATTTTTCATGTATACATAGATAATATAATAATGTTTATATAATAATGCAATGATCAAATAATGTTTAAAATATTACAGTTACCATTTTCTTGAAAATTACGGTGTTTCTTTTGAATTGATCTTTCGTTACTCATTGAGGAAATTTGCTAGTGCTGTCACTCAAAAACGATTAAGTATACGTTGCCCTTTATCTTAACCATCCTGAATACTTTTTTTAAATTTTAAAAAACATCTTTGAATGCCTCTTGCTTTTTGGGCACTCCAAACAGAAAAGGAGGACGAGAAATGAAAGTCGCACACACACATAGAATCATGTACCATCCATAGTAAAGGATATGCATAGTGCAATTCGGAATTTATTAAAAAAGTATAATTTATTATAGAAAAATGAAATGTAACTGTTTCATAAAATATAAATCTATTTTAATATAAAGGACATTTCTACTATCAAACTGATATTTAAAAAAATTTTAAGAAGAGTCGGTGGGCCGCAACTTACGTACTGGCGGGCCGCGTGTTGGACACCCCTGGCCTACAAACTTAAAATTTGGTAGGCATGTTTATTTCATAGAGTAGAGATCCATTATGCACGGTTTTTACGAAATTCAACCCTCAAGGGACGTTGCGAGGGCTTAAGGGGCGCCATAGATAATTATTCCCGTTTTAGAACTATTATATTTAGACTTGAAATTTGGCAAACATGTTTATTTTGTTGAGTAGATATCCACTAAAAATAGATTTGCAGAAATCCACTTTGAGGGAGAGGGTTATGGGAGCATTCTGTTTCAATTTTATAAATTAAAGCACTGTTCTTTTTAAATCAAGAGATAAGGGTTTTAAGAATATTTCTCATTACAATCAAATGCCTAATGCTAGGACTTAGATATCAATAATTTATATATATATATGGAAACAGTAAGGTAAATGGGGAAGTCACTACATTCAAGGACTTTTTTTTTTGGTTTTAGTACATTGAAAATTAAATGAACAAGACCATGAAAAAATACAATTTATTTTTTAACATTTAATGGATTAAGTTACAAGTTAATTCTCTTCTTAGTGTGAAAATAAAAAAATAAATTTAATGTTAAAGAAATTTGCGTTTAATTGTGGCTTTTTCCCCCAAATATATGAGAAAGATGCCACCAGTTTAGTGGTAAAATGCAGCACGACCACAGTATCTAAAAAAAATAAGATGAACATTACAAAATTAGATGTGAAGTAACAGTAAACATAGAAAAACAAAACTAATTAAATTCTTTCATAATTAGTTTGCTAAAAAATAATAACAGCACAGAAGATTCGAATGATAGCCTACACAACATTTTGTGAAATTGCCCCCCTAGGGTGCCCTTCTCCTGGATTATCTGCGTGAGCTAGAGGTGTAGGATTAACAAAAGAACTAGAAGATTCCATAATCTTAATTTGGCTTTATTAAGAATTTAAACTTAAACATTTAACAGATAAGATGGTAATAATATATATGAGAGAATCTACGATGACAAAACACACTATATCAATAATACCGAATTTACGTAACCCGGGCCACTATCAATATCTATATCCCACCTAATCTCAATTCCAATAATATCACAAATCCTAATATTAAATAGTCAATCCTACTTTGATCCGATCGCCGAATTAATCATAAGGGAGTTGCGTCTTTACTCGAGTGCAATGGTATGCACCTAGACCCAATGGCTCTATCTTCGGGATAACCTCTGTTGCTTGTCACTTTACAATCGTATCACTCTCTAACATTCCCAAAATTGCCATTCCACTTACTGAAACTTCTGATATTTAAAAGCTATCTAATTTGCATCTTATATTCACGTTTCACTTCTTGGGTTTGGGTTGGAAGAGTTGCCATTAATTCTGGCCCCAAAAGAACCCAAAGGACATGTTAATGAAAAGACGCGTGAGCCCGCCACAATTTCACTTAATGCAAATGATTATCATTGCAATCTTCGTGCTACCATTTGTTGCATTCGATTAACTGAATCCAGTCAAACTTGGAATCCTTTTTTAGCATAAAAGTACCCTTTACACACAGCACACAAATTGTTATTATTATCCTCCTCCTCCTGTTACTACTGGTTTCTAGAGAAATTTCTTTACTTGAGAATGACAAGCTTACATGTCTTTTGTTCTATTTTTTCGAAGGTTTCTTGTTGTTTATTTTGCCCTTACCCACCTTTTCTAGCTTTCCTCGGGCCTTTTTCCGCATAGTTGCTCTCTAATTTACCGCGGCGTATGACGCGTACCTATACTTTCAAGCTGTATTTTATAATTTTTATGTATATTCGCCGTATAACGCGCACCCCCTTTTTTACGAAAAAATTTGAAATGTAAGTGTGCAATTTTCTTATGTTTTGAAGTCATTATTTATTGGATGAATCATTCCAGACTCTCTTTTGAAAAAATAGTTATACTTCTAGAATTGTACAACCCTTAAGCGCAAGAAGGGAGGGAGACCGAATCAGCGCCATGGTTGGATTTTTCCTACGCTTTTCTATAAACATTGATTCCTTTTCCCCCTTTCGTGTGATGTACGAGACGGACGATTAGTTTTGAAATAAATTAGAACAAGCCTGATACTTATTACGCTCGCTGTCTGTAGTATATTCGGTATATTCTGTAGTATATATATATATTCGCTGTCTGTAGTATATAATATTGAATACGCTTCAAACTGCGAGCAGTAAAGATGGGTCCTGGTGAACGAAGCAAAACACAGTGCCGGTTTCAAGATCTAAGTGATTCAATTCGCAAAAGAAAATAGAAATCGTGTTGCAGCAAGGATGCTTGATACTGGCGAAAGTTCCATAAGGGAGTGGAAAAAAATGAAATGACAATAATTAACATACCAAAGAAGAAATGTACTTTACGTAAAGAGTAACGAAATGGCCTATTCTATAGTAGAAAGTGTTGCGAACTGGGTCCTAGAAAATCACCTGAATGATTTAATTGTAACAACAAACAGTGTACGTTTATTCGCCTTAAAATGGTCAAAAAAGAATGCTTTTTCATGTTATCCAAAAATGAAAGTTCATAAGATATGTTATTTCTTTTAAATAAACAGTATTTCGATGTACAAGTCTAAATTTTTTTAAATACTCATTTTTTAAAACTCTCATTTTTATACTCGGCGTATAACGCGTACCCCTAAATTTCGATCTTATTTTTTGTGTTAAAAGGGCGCGTTATACGCCGGATTTTACGGTAATTAAGATTTCTGATGTCTGTTTTTTACGCACGGATGGTTTACCTTTCCCGACCAGAAGAATAGGGTTAATTGCTTCTAGACAAGAAATCCATTGTTCTGTGCCAAAGATGTACCAAAAGATGGGTAAAAGATTTTAACAATTTAAATTACGATATTGCAATTAGTTAAAAAGATATTAATTAAAAATGTTAAAAAACCGGATTACCATGCCAACTTTAATTCGTGTGCAAAGTTATAACAATGTAACTGTTAAAACAATTACATAAGTTGATGTCGAAAACCAGTTTTCAGCCAAACTGAAATTTTATGACGTGGTTGTTTTGACTTTCATTCATTCACTGATTAAAAAATAAATGTTTTTAACGTGTGATAAACTTAAAATATATTATTAAAATCACAATTTCTACAACGTAAGACAAGTGATACAAATATCTATTGATTTTATTTAATTTAAACTCTCGGAAAGAGATAAAACTAATTTTGCAGAAGATTGCTACATTTTCTACCTTTCTCAACGTTTCTAAGTTAAAACGAAACGGAATATTGTAATGGTTCTTTCAAAAAATTTAATGAAATTTTGTAATTCGAAGAACTTTTAGTTTGCTGTCTTTTTCATGCATAAAACTATTTTTTTTTTCTTAAAAAACTTCTTCATTTCGTGGAGCCATACAAATGCAACGAAAATAAAATTGCTCAAATCATCACAAATGCCAGTAATAATTAATTGAGGTAAGCCTACACAGAATTCACGAGTTCGAGTGCTTATGGCACATCTGCGGATAGACAACTTTCGGAGAGTGTGTAAGCACATACCTTGTGTGGTGTTCTTATTCGATCTATATGATCGTTACTAAATTAAATGAGAGGTTCTCATGGGATTGACAGCAAAGAGGATTCTTTTGGTAGGCAATTCTAACGTTTATTTACAAGTATAAATTCTAAACTAAAAACTATTTTCTACAAAAACTACTACACAACACATTCTGCTCGTTCACTTCGTTACTTGTCTTTTCAGTTCTTTTTCTCAGTCCTTTGTTTACAAAAGCCAGCTTCCCATAGCGGGCGCTAGAGGGCGCAACATTCTCCCCACTTGAGTTTTAGAACTTCTAGGAGAAAACTCAACAAAGAACTAAACAAACAGAAAATATACTAAAAAATATCATAAGCATACTGTGACGTCTCTCGCGTCCTTCTTCTAACATAACTCCTAAGTTCTTTGACGGCCACGATAAATGGCAAAACTTTTCCAACCCAATACCAAGAAGAGAAACGGATCGAATATGTAAATGAGTTATACTTTAAAAGGATAGAAAGTTTGATGAGAAATAACGGCAAGCCTAGAGATAACTTAATGTGGAATCATTCAGAACAAGTGTTAGATGTCCTATAGCTCTGGAAGAAGGATACGTTCATCTCAATTAAATTATAAGAAAGTCTGAATCTTCTCATCTATAATTACGTAATAGGTATTACCTCAATCGATGAAGGAAGGTGACTCTACAAAAGGTAATATTTTGTATAGGAAATTAGATTAGTCGAAGTTAATTTATTATAGTAGATAAGTGATCTAGTTGCGCGATCTGACTTGAATATAAAGGTTTAGTGGGTGTTAACTCTCACTTTAAGAAAGTTGTTAATTAGAATTAAGTAATTTAAGTTATTCTTAATAAAAGTTGTGTTAAGAATCCAAAATGTCTCATCATTTAGATAATCCCACACCTCTAGCTTACGCGGATCCTACTAGACATAGTCATCACAGGATGGCTATGTCGCAATACAATTATCTGAATAGTGATACAAAAGGACTTTAGGAAAAGTCAACAGAATTCAAAATCTCAAACTAATAAATAGAGTAAATATTCCACACGATATAAAATACAATGTAAATATCAACAATAAAAATTACTTCAATATAAATTCTCAAAATTAGAATAATATAATCCTCAAAGCATATTACAAACATTCCATGAGTAATAAAATACATAGTAAATATCAGCAATGAAAATTACTTCAGTATAAATTCTCAAAATTAGAATACTAAAATTGTTCAAAGGGTATTTCAAATATTCTATGAGTAATAAAATAATAAACATAAATTAAATTTAAATTTTCAAAATTATAATAATAAAATTATTCAAAGGATATTTCTTTTTCAAGTCCAAGTGAATGTCCAATTTCACCAGTGTATTGTCCGGTCTAAGTTTTTTCTTTTAAAATTCCACTGAGCCTTTCCCAGAATCCTCCCCACCATGGGACAGATGGTGGGCTTAACTTCCATCTTATTTCGTTAGCCTCGAATGCTCTTCGGATGTTTGTCCAATCAAGTTGCTTCAATGATGCATCAATCATTTGGCTAAGTTCATCAAATTGGTATTCTTTTTCTTTAACCATATTTTTTAAAGAGTTAGTTTCACTTTCTTTCTGTTGAAGTTTCTTTTCTGTAATCACCAGAAGCTTTTTCGAATTCAGATGATTTTCCTTGACTTTTCTTAGAAGACAATAACTTCTTTTCATGCAATATTTTTAATTCTTCCTCATTTTCCATCATTTCATCTAGTTCTTGGTTTGACTTCTTTACCTGACTAGATAAATTTATTTCAGTCTCTTTAGTATTTAATTGATTTTGCAGATCAAGCAACATTTCATCTTTTTCTTCACTAGTAACATTCTCTCTTCACTTATAACTTCAAAAAACTTCTCATTATTTTCTAGAACTTCAGCTAATTTCTGATCTTCATTTTTCGAATCTGAATCTAACTCTTCCCTTTGAGATTGTTTTTCATGATATATGTAAAATTCTTCTTTTTCTTTAACATCAATATTCTTTTCTTTAACAACCTTTAGTAGTTCCTCATTTTTCTTCTGTAGATCAGATAATTTCTGTTCAGAAGTAATTTTAGTTTTGACACTTTTGACACTAGTTTTGACACTTTTTTCAACTTAGAAAGTTCACTCTGTGAAGTAGTTATATGATCACTACTACTTCGGTTTGGAACTGGTAATTTCTGAGGCATCGAACTAACGACAGTTATATTCACATTTTGATGTTGCAACTGCGAGCCATTATTGGTAAAAACAGCCTTGTTTTCCTTTGTAATCTTTTTCAAGTGCTCTTACGCACGCTTAGCTCGTAGTTGAATTCTCAATGATTTTTCTCGGTGTTCTTCAACTGTGTAATAAATTGATTTTCAAAATCTTGATCGTCTTCTAAACCATCTAAAAAACCGTTATGATTTATTTCTAAGGAGTCTGCTTTTTGTTTAAACAATTCTAAGCACATTTCGAATTTCATCATACTCGACGATATCGTCAGTTAATGCGCTTTCTAGTTTATTATATGCTCTGGTAAATGAAGCTCTTTGAACGGTTTTGTTTCTTTTTATTATTTCCATTTCTACTATCTTATTAATTTAAATGTTCTAAACTTTGTATATTCAATACATCCAATGCTTAAAATTGATCAAATATTCAAAATAGATATCAAATCTTCATGCATTATATCTTCAAACTGGAGAATAATAAATCTTTGCCTACCTCATCGCCTCTTTGCTGACGTTCCAATCAAACCGCCCACCCGGGGGTGCCATTTTGTGGTGTTCTTATTCGATCCATGTGATCGTTACTAAATTAAATGAGAGGTTCTCATGGACTTGACAGCAAAGAGGCTTCTTTTAGTAGGCAATTCTAACGTTTATTTACAGGTATAAATTCTAAACTAAAAAATATTTTACAAAAACCACTACATAACACATTCTACTCGCTCGCTTCGTTACATGTCGTTTCAGTTCTTTTTCTCAGTCCTTTGTTTACAAAAGCTAGCTTCCCATAGCGGGCGCTAGAGGGCGCAACAAACCTATTATTTATTTAAGTGAAACACGCTGTTGGTTCTAAAAAATTTCTTCCATGTATTATCTTTTCTCTTAATTTATAAGGTACTGCAAAAAACTACTGAAAGAAAAAACTTCAAAATATAGAAACAAAATGTTGAAATATTTCTGTCCCATGAAAATGCTTTATTTTTTAAATGTTTTTTTAATGAATCATTTTTCATCTTTTGGTACCTTCGGTGCAATTCTGCATTTAGCGGTTCGTGAGAAGATAGCCTTACATAGATAGATACGTTTTGTTTACCTACGAATTTAGAAACAATAAAACATTCAATAGCCAAAATTTAAGAAATTTTTTAATCCTTATTCAACAAAGATATATATAAATTAATATTTTTTTTTAAAAAAACTAAAGCAGTATATTGTTTTTTGTTATTAATTTTTGAATTAATTATTTAATAATAAATTCGTTCGTTGTCTGTTTTCTTGTGAATAAAACTAGATTAGTTTTTAAAATTATTTCTCGAAAATATAAATTTGAAAAAAAAAGGTCTTATCCCTGCGGGTGGGGGGGCAGAGAAGAGTTTTATACTTGAAAAAAGCCCATGCAACGCCAGTCTGAACGGAAGGAAAAGAAACCAGTCTGACAAAGGAAAGAAGTGGAATAAATTTCGGAAAAGTGAATTTAAATGATATAAATGTAGAAATCACTCGCATCGCGGGCGCACACACACACAGAAGTGCTAGCGTCTACAAAGAAAGGGAAACTTTCTATCGGGATAAAATTATACCCTCGGAAGGCGCCCATACAACCGTGGGATTAACGTAGGGGAAACAGACCCGTCCAACGTGGCAAAGAGGTAGAAGAAATTTCTAAAAAGGGAATTTTAATGATATTAATATAGAAATCACACACACGGACTAGGAAGAGCGGACACTGAGGGTAAGGGAAAATTTCCACAGGCATAAAGTTATACACTCGAAAAAGCCCGCTCAACGCCCGGGGCACGCCGCTAGTATATATCATTAAACCACAAACTGATTCCAACACATTAAAAATAAAGGCAATCATATTTATTTTATTATGTATTAATGATTCTAAGACATTGAAAAAATATTTGTAAATTAAGAAAATACTTCTTCCCTTTTTAACTTTTCAAAATATTGAAATATAATTTTTTACAATTACTGTACAATATATATATATATATATATATATATATATATATATATATATATATATATATATATATATATATATATTATATATATATACTTGTTATATATATATATTACTTATTATTAGAAAAAGTAAAATCACTTAAAAGTTTTCTCTAATTATCCCTTCGTTTTAAATGTATTTTTTATTTAGTTGAATTACATATAAATCGTTAAAAAATGCTAGTATATATCAGATGTGTGTGTGGGAGCCAACTCAAATGACTTTGTGGGCCACTTCGAAAAACATAATTCCGCGGGCCGATATAAATATATATCTTTATGTTAGATTTGGACTCATTACAAACATTTATTGAAGTGAAAATTTGTAACAGACTAAATTTTTATTTTTTGCTTTCATTACTTTTCACATATACAAACATAGATCATGTACTAATTATAATGCAACGATCAAATTATGTTTAATTTATTTGTTTCTCAATTCTTTTACTTTGTTTTTACAAGTCGATTACACCTTTGTGCTTCTTGTAAAGATACGCGAAAAATGTTGCTTAACATATCGCAAATTCGTAACACTAAAAAGTCGAATTACAGCGGCCTTTCGGACTTTTGATTCTTCAAGGCTTCATAGATGACGGTCAGAAATCTCGTATAGATTCGATGTTTCGCTCGCAACTGTTAGAAAGCGCATTGAAATCGTGTAATAAAACATTGTAATAACACTTAAACATTTTTTCTGCTTATATATATAGAACATTAAAAAACACCTTAAGATAAGGGCTTGTTTATTTGTAATCAATATTTGAAAGTGTAGTCATACTTTTCAAACGCCCGAACTGGAAGAAATGTGTATTTAATGTTTATTTTCTACGTATTGCAACTGAATGAAAGATAAATCCATTATTTCTTTTTTAACGCTATTTTATAAGCTTCACTTGTATGGAACGGAATCTTTGAACTCGATTTTTAACCTTTTTAAAAGGTCAGATTAATTCGAAATTTTGCACACTCGTGAAGTACCGATGACAATACAATATTTTCATAATTTTGTTCCATTGTCCTGATCAAGATCATGAGGATTAACGATTTCTAGATAGGGTGACTAACTCCATATACCAATTCCTGATTTGGCGACTAATTCTATATACCATTTCCAGAATAGGCGACTAATGCCAGACTTGGTGACTAAAAATTTAAGTTTCAACCTTAAAAGTGTTCTTTAGGGGAAAAAGGGAAGGGTGCGTCAGCAATTTTTTACCATAATATAAACAGTTGTCTAGTTTTCTGAAAATAGAAATAAAAAAAAAAAGACTCGTGCATTTAAAAAAAAATTATGATTTTTAAAATGAGAAAAAAAGATTTAATGATTTTTAACTGCTTAACTCAGGCATAAAGCCTGTTTTTCTAAATTCTCTTGTCAGATCTGTGGAATGAAACATCATTCATTGCTTCGTTTTACGAAAACAGCTGAGAATTGACTCAGAGGTGCGTGTTACCGAATTAAGTAATTTTTCACAAAACATTCGATTTAAAAATCAATTTTATGTCTCATGCTAATGCAAGTTTCAGAGAGAATATTGAGCTCTTTTTAGTGAAAAATATCATTGACTTAACACCTTCTTTCGCATGAAATATTTGAAACTTAGCTCTTCCAGATTTCCTTCAATTTGTTTATTCTACATTTTGCAAACCAGGCCGTATCGACGCACTGGTAGCATGGCAATGGGTATTCCAGATTCTAAAAAATGACGCATTTATGATTAATTCATCGATGAATAAATGATAGTTTAAAAAACTAAAAAAAAACATCCTTTTATTGTAAATCGAGCTAAAAAAATGAAAAATAAATTATAGCTTAAGAAAACTAAAAAACACGCTTTTATGATTAATCGAACAAAAAGTTAAAAAAAATAATTCTTAATGTAAGAATAAAATGATAAACTAGAAAATTAATGTCATTGTGGGAATTTGTACTACATATTTACACTAACTCAGAATTTTGGAATAGAACTATATATAGTAAGAAATTATAACAATTAATATCTATAATACCCTTCCTTTTATAAATTAAAGGAAGGGTTAATGTTAAAATTGTATTACACAGAATCGCTCAAAAGAGTCTAATAAAAATATGATACTTTAGATTCACATAAAATTTAAATATTCAAAGCGCTCTGCTGTGTGTTAAGGCACAAATTCCGCAGTAAAATAAATACATTAATAAAACATATAAAACGTGTGAAGCAGCATTAATTTCGCCTATTTTTTTTACTGAAAATGCATTTCTCTTTTTATTAATTAAATTACATTTTTAAATGCTGTAATAACAGTTAATATTAATTTCAAGTTGTGATTCTACATTTCAAACATAAAGACTTTCTGAAGATTATATCTGTGTTTTTATTGGCAGCGTATTTGTGTAGAGAATTTAAATGTACTCTCATGGACACAAAAATTAGCGAACCAAGAAATAGTTGCGGGATCGTAACGATACTTGGCATGAAGGTACATGTCGGGGGATATGTAAATGATTAGAAAGGCAGCGTGATTGCGCATTACGTATAGCTGGTAGAGGGCATTTAACGTCGTTCTCCGTGGAGTATAAAACAAGTACCAAAGCTCGTTTGGGTGTGCTGAATCGTTTACAAAGTAAGAGCTGAGGTAGACATGCCATTACGCCATTTTCGAAGACAATATGAGAAGCTGCCGCAGTTTGAGAGGGGGAGAATCATCGGCATGATGGAAGCTGGGTGGTCAGCTAGGCGAGTAGCTCGCCAGGCCGCTCTGATTGTGTTAGATCCGAGAGATGCCATTTACACAAAGACCAAGCTCAGGACGCCCTCGACAGACCAGTCGTCGAGAAGACCGCTACACCGTAAGAAATGCACGCGTACAGCCAACCGCTTCATCGGCCGCCATCCAGGCACAGGTAGCACTTTCACTAGGGGCCCTTGTGTCTTCTCTAGCCACACGAAGGCGCCTGGCTGAAGGACATTTGGGATCGCGGCGCCCATTACGTGGGCTGTCCTTGACGCCCACCCATCGACGTCTCCGTTTGGATTTGTGCCGTGCACGAGGAAACTGGACTGCAGCGGAAAGGAACCAGGTCGTCTTTAGCGAAGAATCCAGATTCAATCTCAGCATTGATGACAATCGTGTTCGTGTATGAAGACCCCGTGGTGAACGCTTCAATCCTGCATGTGCTTTACAGCAATACACTGCTCCCACAGCTGGTGTAATGGTAGGAGGTGTCATTGCCTACAATACACTGTCACCCCTAGTATTGATCTGTGGCACCATGACAGCCCAGAGGTATGTCCATGACATCCTGCAACCACATGTGTTGCCATTAATGCAATGGTTCCCAGGAACCATTTTGCAACAAGACAATGCTCGGCCTCACATGGCAAGGATATCACAAGACTGTCTCCGCAGTGTTACTATCCTTCCTTGGCCTGCCCGATCCCCATATTTGTTTCCAATAGAGCATATCTGGGATCATTTGGGATGGCGAGTTGGGCATCCCACGAGTTTGAACGAACTAGAGGCAAGGTTACAGCAAATATGGAACGAAATGTCTCAAGACATCATACAGATCTTGTATGCATCAATGCCCGATCGTGTATCGCGTCGTGCATTAGCGCTTGAGGGGGTTCTCTACAGGGTATTAAATCCTCCCTTCTTTTGAATTTTCTCTGAAATAAATGATCATTTTTCTTTGATTTTCAAATCATTTACTTATATCAAAGTAGTCATTACGTATGTAAAATTTCGTTTCATTTGGAAGACTCTTGGTGCGCTAATTTTTTCGTCCATGATTGTATATCTTTTAGAAATCGTGCATATATTAAAAATATCCTTATACAGCTTACATTCATCGCTCGTGCTGCCATCTCTGTATGTGTTTTAAGTTTATTTACCTATACCTTAAAAGATAAACTCGTTTTCTAAAGAGAGAATTAATTTTACTTGAATAAGGAAGTTATTTAGGTCAAATAAACCAAGGCATGACTTACACACTTTCGACTGATTATGGAAGCGATATGGAAATGCTTATTGAGACAGCTGGAATACATATTTGGAGAAAACATCGTTTTTGTTTTCTTTAGATGCTGTTTATTCGAGAATGAATTCTGTATTGGAGATTCTCTATGCACAGAACTTCTTTCTTAATATTTTACTTGCTGTTCATTCACAGGCTGAACCACTTGAAAAGAATTCTTGTTTTTAAATTAATTTGAATTAACTTATTATTATGGATATTAAAGACAATAATTATTTGATTTAAAACGTAAAGTTTATTTGAATAGACAAGCAACAGGGAAGTTTTTTTTTATTCTTTTCCCTTTCGCCGTCTCAAATCTCGTTAAGTTGGCAACGACACACAATATCCGGAAAAAAAAATAATAATACTGATTTGTTTTTCATCCATTTTTGATGAATAATGAAAAAGTATTACTGATAAGCGAAGACAATTAATTGTTTTGAAAATGCTGTAAAGGGTTACCAGAGGGCATATTTCGTTTATAAATTTTGATCCAATATTCCGGTTGTATCATTTTTAGCTAATTTATCGCCTGCGCAGTACCTTTTTTTTTACAAAATATTACATTCTTCCCTTCTTTTAAAAGGCTTTAGATACAGTTTCAGTCACAAAACATAAATAAATAAATAGAGCTCAACCCGTTGAAACTAAGAGAAAGAGATTTGTTGTTTTTATTGCATTTTATAATAATTAATAAGGAAAAACCACCCCGCCTCAGTAAATATGTTGCTTTAACTTAAGTCACATGTTTAAATAAAAATTCGAACAAAATAAGTAATATAATGTATGTAGTAATTATCAAGCGCTTTAAAATCTTTTTAATAACAAAAAAACAATTTGCCATTTATTTATTACTATAATGTCGGAAAATCACTCCAAAATTATTCTAGAAAGCCACATTATTCAATAAAAAAGGCATGAAAAGAATCAAAGCATTTTGAAACGTACCGTGTAAAATACATTTGAATTCTAAAGAAATCAGGGGAAAAGTTGATGCCTTTTTATTTTTGCCTATAATGTTGCTTTAAATGTTAAATTCGCGAATTTTTCTTCCAAAATTAAGTTGAAATTTCTGTCAAGATTCCGGAAAAAACTGTCGTTTTGAATGAGTTCAAATATTTGTAATTCACTTTACTGTTACTAATAAAGTAATATTTTTTTTACAAGGGAATGTAGTTAGATTTTATTATTAAAGCATTCTTGATTTCATCAATAATGAATGAGAAAGGCATGAAAATATTCCTTCCGCCCTAGAATTTCTAAGTGGAAGAACCAGAATTTTCCAGAACGCTCTCGAGAGCGATTATTTATCCTAGGACAATTTCAACATTCAATATGAATGTTTTTATTTTGAAAATATGATATATTTTAGAAAAATTGATGCAAAAATAAATTTATTGGAAAAAAGCATTGCAGTATCAATTTATGTTCTAGATTTTTTGATGGTTCATAGGTTTTTTCAAATGAATTAACAAAGTATTAGGGAACGATTATTTTATTTTTTAATTCTGAATTCCCTCAATACACACTACAAAAAAAAGTTACATAAATCTCAAACAACCATTCACAGTCCCCTTTTTAACTCGCTTTTATAAGTTTCACTTGTATGTAATGGAATCTTTGGACTCAATTTTTACCCACTTTAAAAGGTCAGATTAATTCGAAATTTTGAACACATGTCAAAGACCGTTGACAATACCATAATTTCAGAATTTGTTCCATTGTTCTGATCAAGATCGTCAAAAATAACGATTTTAAAATTAATTTTTGAAAAAATCACATTATTTTCAGAGTTACCACCAATTGAAAGACTTATCGGCGTTTTTTTCTTAAAATTGCTCCCCTCTGTTGTCGTAAAATGTGTATAAACCCACTTCTAAGTTATATATTTCAAAAATTCTAGTTGAGCCTCTGTACAGAGGTCTGAGTTACATACAGGCACAAAACATTATTAAAATAGAAGCATTCTCACAAAAGAACATTTTGAAAAAAGATTATTCAAAGTTAATATTTTGCCAAATATTGTATTTATAAATAATCCTTTTGGCAAAATGTCCTTAAAACAATTTGATACATGTAATCTAATCTAAGTGACACTAAATATCATGAAAATTATCCATTTATGCGCTTTTGCAAAATCACGGTTCCGAACGCAGTCGGATACCTTAACTATTACTTAAAATTCAAGAAATTCAAGGAAGAAATCTGAAATAAGAATAAAATACGACAGTGTTCCTTAAACTTTCGATCACCCAGGCACCTCTTTATGTATCAGACTCAAATTGTGGCCTCCCTCCCCAAGATTTTGAACACCCCTTCCGGACTCTAAATACCCCTCCCCCTGTAATGGTTCTTAATAATTCTAAGGTTGCCTCTGCTACTTACACAGATTTCCTTAACACTTCTGTTTTCCTTTATGAAAGCAGTAAGCATTTATAATTAAAATATTACAAAATACTAATTTAATACTAACTGAATTAATATTCTTGATTAAAATAATGTTTTAGTAAAATTTTTCCTTGGAACAATTTAGTGACTAGTCTAGGAAGAAACGTCTTTCGAATTTCCCACTAGTCCTTTCAGAATCTATAAAAGAAGGATATTTTAGCACTTAATGAGAGATCTCTGCGGACCCCCTAGAAAGGCACAGGGTAACCCCGGGGGTCTGTGGACCACAGTTTAAGAAACGATTCAATACTGCATTGAAGAAAGAAGACAAAGAACGCATACTTACTTCCAATTTGAAATTATGAATAATTATGTAATTAATGGTAACAAGCAATATAAAAAAAATTAAGTCAATTTCTACTTAGGTCAACTAAGAAAATTTTTATTTTATAGTTACTTTTTATTAAATAATTACAATTAATATAAATATGTGAATACATATGACATAATCACGAGATATTAAATGTTCACTTATTGAAATATTTGGACAGTTCAGTTGCTAAATGACATGCAGTTTTAGGTTTGAGGAATTAGTTAATGTGATCTCTACATAAGTCATAAAATATCTTAGAAATTCAAGAAGTTTAATCACAAATTGAAACGTATATAAATAGAATTAGTTAAGAAGGAAAATCGGCTATTTCTATTTCAATTGCCATTCTTATTTTATGCTGAATTAGTTTAACTATCAGTTTTTTCAATAATAATATGACACATTAAATGGACTATTTGTTTGTTTTGATGATCAAAAGCACAAATTTAGAAAGAAGGATTTTTTTTCAACTATGCTTCAAATAACAAATTTTTGCTGTTTATGAACAGTTCAATGCTATCTATTATAAAGGGAGTATTTTACAAAAACATCTTTCCACAAGGTTCACATATTTCACAATTCTTATGTTATTAAATACTAACTCGAACACAATGCATTTACTTTGGTAGCATAAATTGGAAATTACTTATATACTCTACCAGAAAAATATAGGATAAAAAGTTGGGATATAAAATATAGGATATTTTGCGTATGAAATAGAAATTAAGGTTATTTTATAGGTAGTAAGGCTACACAGTCACATTTAGTGAATAATATGTGTTTGTTCAGGAGGGCCATTCCTGAGAAAATGGCAACAATATTAGGGTAAACATACGTTTTATTGTTTTCCTAAATAAAAAATAAGCTAAGATTTGTCGTCTCGGGCTTCGACTTTCTTTCGACGCACAAAATGATCTTAAAAATACACTTAAAACAAAAAACAGATTTTTATGACACACCAGTAAATTCATTTCCTTCTTTAACCTGCACTTTACGTCAAAATCAAAACGATGAGAGGTATAAAATATTTTATTTTTGCTCTTGTTATTGTATGTCATCTTCATGGCGACTCGAAAACATTTGCCCTGGCTACATCTAGCGTCCAGGTATTACCCGAAGAAGAGTTAGAAGTTCTTAAAGTGAAATTTACCAAACCTGTAATAGAAGCCTTGCTGAGGTTTAATGGATTTCACAGAAAATTTGCCGTGCCTTATCTTTACGTTAAAAATTCTCTTATTTACGCCACAGAAATCGCCAAAGCCACAGCGTATTCACCATTGTTTGTCAATAGTGACGGGGTAGAAGAATTCGCCTTGAAGCATCTCTTGCGCATGATAATGTCTAGTTCTCCCGTGTACTGCACAAATGTGAATTGCATTGCTTCTACCATTGGCGACATTCTTGCTGAGATCATTACCAAAGGTGGCTTTGTCACAACCAGAGCGTCTGATCATGTTATAAGAATGTACGCTGGTAATCTTGCCGGAAATATTCTATGGCGGTTGAGTAGATTACCAGATCCTGACTCGCACATTTTGGAATCTTTGAAAGATGCACCACTTCAACTGGTAAAAGATTATGCTCAGCTTGTGAGCCTTTTGGCACAGCGTGTCAGTAATTCTACACTCTTTCATGATTTCTGTCGAACAAGAGGATTTGATTCTAAGACATCTGAAATTTTATCTTCGGCTATTTGTGGATCTAGGTTTCTGGGTTTCAAACTTGGATTGTTGGGTGACTTGTCGAACAGCATGTTGGAATCTTACAAATTTGCAAAAACTCTTTTGCCTGAGAATTTGGAGTATAATTTGGCTTCATTAGTGGTTTCTTCAATAGTTTCAGAAGCGATTACTTTCAGTATGATCAGGCAAAGATACCTGAAGGAAAATGAAAACTTAGATGCGGTATCTCATGATGTCTTAAAGATGATCTTGATGGGTATAACTAATAGCAAGATGGATCTTCGCTTAGCCAATACGTTTGTGAAATATTCACCTAAAAAAGTAAAAAGACTCTCCGAAAGTGCTCAACAAGCTATTATAGGTAACATATCAGGTGTACTGCTAGAATCCGACGTATTTCAAGACTTGTTTAAAACTACTCAAATACCTTTTCAAAGGCTAGAAGCTTACGCGTCTTCAATGGCAAAAGGAGTTACCTACAGTTTACCTGATTCATCTAAAGAGATGTTAGAGACAATATCTATACGCTTGACTAGAACGTTGATATCAATTGCAATGTCCGAATCTGGCGAAAATAGCGCTAAAGTCTTTTCGGATGCAATTTCGGAAACTCTTGTGGAGTTAGCTATTGAAATGAATTTAGTTGATTTTAATCGAGATTCAATTTCAGTTACGAATGCCTTTGATCAATTAATTCATAATGTACTCAGCTATTTAGAAATGCATGCAGAATATAATATTTCTCCACGTGAAAAAGTTACAAGTTCTCCAACGAAACTACCTATCAAAGATACGAAGAAATCGATCAAAGATTCTATTTTTGAGAAGCTATCAAAAGTATCAAATGTGTTTTCTTCTTTTTGGGGTTAAAGCTTGGAGTTAATCAGCGAAAGTTAATTAGTGGTTCAAAATATTTGTGAAAACCATCAGTTTTTCTGTTGATCAAAAGGTAAAAAATATTTATTATTATTATTTAAAAAAACGGAATGAATTGGAATAGTAGGAAATAATCTTGCTTGCTCTGCAGTTTTTTGTGTTTTGTGGTAAAGAGTTTTATGGTTTTACTTGTACATTAATTGTTAAATAAATAATCTATGTTGATACTAAGAACTATATACTACCTCATACAATCATTTAATTTTATCAGATACATAATTTGTTTAATGATAACGTATTTAAAGCAACCGTATTTTACAAATTTTGAAAATTCAATCATATCCTCTACTCTTTTTTTTTTTCTGACTGATTATTTTGACTTAGCGTAAAGAGTAGTTCATAAAAGATATAACAAAAAATTGTACTGATAAACTGTGATTCCAATTTATAGCTGTCATGTATATTATTTTAATGCGAATAAATTAAAAAAAATCATATACTTTAAAATCCTGGTGATTAATTTGCTTTTTATGAATGGAAAATCTCCTGGTTTTGAGAGGGTGTTTAGAATAAAATTATAAATGAATGTTTGTTATTAATCTATCTTCAGATTTTAAAACATGCTTTTTTTCTGTTGAAGTCACTTTAAGTTATGAAAGCGCTATGAAAACTGATAATTATGATAAATTTACTTTTTAAATCAACATTTTTAATCGATAAGTAAATATAGGTAGAAAAATATGGAGGAGGAGCATTCTTAGGAAATTAATGTTAATCAAATTATGTTAAAGTGATATTGTGTGAATTTCGAAAAGGAAGAGCCATTTCTTAGAATTTTTAGGGACTCATCTCTTTTCCATATTGATTGTATATAATAAAATTTTATTTATAATTATGTTTTCCATTTCTTTTATTAAATCCTTATAAGATAGTTCTATTATAAAAACTTCGGAATATCCTTAGGTAAATACTAAAAAAACATAGTTAGAAATCTATTACAAGAATAAAAAAACAGATTTATTTTTGGAAACCGTTCCCGCAAAATCTGAAAAACTGGCCTTCATGCAGCTAAAATAAATAAATAAATAGAAAATTAAACTTAAAATCAATGGTATGATTAATTAAATCTATCTTTTCAATCTTAATACTATTTAAGAAGAAACAAATTATGAAAATAAATATAACCATTTTATATCAATGTTTAACGAGGAAGAGAATCTAATTATATTTTAAGAACTGTAGGAATTAAGTAGTCAAAGAACAAGTAGTTTACACTGGAATTGTAAAAAAAAATTGGAAGTATTCAACAGACAGGGATAAACTCAAATTAGGCTTATAAAAGCAAGGTTTTTCTTAGAGAAAAATGAGGCTGTGAGATTTTAATAACCAATCCTTCATCAAAGATAATGCACAAATATATATTTTTTTTATTCAAATAATATATTTATTGCAATAAAACTCTATTATTACAAATGTTTTCCAGTCTGAAAAATTTTCTATCGTTTTCTATCTCGTTCATGTGTACATGCAATCTTCAAACTGTGTTCCACGAGTTATTCCCAGGGGTTCCAAGAATCATAATAAAAACAGAAAAGAATTAGGAACTAATTCGATAACGGGGGTAATAGCGCCAAGTGCTGCTTGGCGTGATAAGGACCACGCCAAGCAGCGCTTCTTGTTGCCGGAATGAAATCCAATATGGCGGCCTAGCGGTAATTTAATGATACGCAATAATTTAAAAGAAATGTTTTGAAATACATTGAAATGTATTTCAAATAAAGGATATAGGAAGAGATTGAGAATAGCCTAGATCAATCAATAAATAATGAATAATAATATTATGTAATAAAAAGTACCATGAACTAATAATAGTATTATATAAGCAACATATAATAATCTTATAATATTATTTTATCTTAATTATATATAATATTCATATAGAACGATTTTATAATGGTTATTAGAAATAATAATCATATAATATAATTAAATAGTAATTAAAAAGAATAATCGTCGAATTGTAAAAAAATAAAAATTAATGCATAAGAGAACTAGTAATACATAATTATAAATAAACATAAGAATAGCTATAAATAAACAATAGAAATAGTTATAAATGAATAAGATAATAATTATAATTAAATAATAATCATTATAAATAAATAACAACATTAATTATAAATAAATAACAAAACATGTAATAATATTTATAAATAGACGTAAAAGAAACAATTATAAATAACGAATATTATAGGATGACTACACATAGTAATAATTGCATTTTTTTTCATTATGAATAAAATAATTAAATAATGTATGTTAAAATTAATTTAGAATATCAATTACAAAGTAGTGAAAGCTTACAATATGAAACTTATACTGCAAGTACCTTCAACGAATTTCATGGAACAAAGAAAGTAAAAAAAAAACATTTTTAAAACGAAAATAAATGATTTATAGCGATAATTAAAAGCACAACACTTATTCTTTTAAGAAAAATATATATTCTAGTACTCACTCATTTTAGAAATATCCATAATCGAAAATAGCCCATAATTAAACAGAAGACGCAAAGAATAGAAAAATTAAACTGAAAATGATTAAATTTTTAAAGATATCGTCTGAAATTAAAGGGTTATAGTGGGAAAAAACGAATAAAAGTTATTTCTAATATACGTTATCCCCATGGCAACCACATCGACAGACGATAAAAATATTAAGGTAACCATATTGTAATATTATCTCCCCTCTTGGCGAACATAAACAACAGCTTGGCGCTACTACCCCCGATATCAAATTAGCACCAAGAAGGAAAGAATTATAAATGTGTATGTAAAATGAATTCACGTCCCTATGGATTTATATAACCAAAAGTATCTAAAACTCATACTCGTCTTTAAAAATGATTTTTTTTAATTTATGCATAACTTTATTTTGTAATACTTTCTTAACTTTTATCATAATATAATAAAACAATATTCAAACGTTTTTTACTGTATATGCACTACCTATAAGATTGTTTAATATCCCAGGCTTCCCGAAATAATCTTATAATTGTTAGAACAATATTTTGCAAAACTAAATAGTTTTGTAATGGAAAATGCACATTTTTTTTCACTTGAGGGAAAAAACTCTATAATGAAGGAAAAGGAACAACTTACCCGACCTATCAACATAATCGACTTTAAAATCTAAATTTAAGCAATGACAGCTCTTAAATTTTAGAATGAAAATTCACGACAAATACTCGGGCTTTCTCACACAGTTATAAATATTTTAATGTCATGTATTAAAGTGAAAAATATTTCTTATAACGCGTGAGGGTCACAAAAACAAAATATAAAAGCAAATTAAATGCGGAATATGAAATGCCACTGCAGATAATTTCGATAGATCTAGACTTCGGCAATTAAGGTAAAAAATTGCTGGCACAGATCTCAGTTACTAAATGTAATGCATGGATAGATGATACTTAAATCATAAATTAATATTATAAAAAGGTACATTGTATTAAAATTACATTAAATTTTTTTAATAACAAATGCAATAAGTTTTTTAAATTGTCATTACATAAAATACCTTTTAACATGTTGATGTAATATATGTCTTCAAATATTATTTTAAGATATATTCTTCAATGTGTGTGGGAGGAGTTCCTCTAAAACACCTTATAGCTCTAAGGATTCTGTGTATCGAAAAAGTTTGAAAACCACTGATGTACACTAATGAGCTGTAGAACAAAGATATTTTTTAACAGTTTTGTATGCAAAATGAGTAACCGAATTAAATACAATCCATTAATATAATGTGATATGTTAAGGTGAATTGGAAATTATTATTAATAATGCCATGGGATATTTATACCTAGGATATAAATTTATCCACCTGACAGGAACATCTGCTCATGCACCTCAGTGCCCAAGGTCACGACAACTGAGATGGGCACAGTAGGCCTTGATCCTTCTATGGGCTGTTGCGCCACTGAGTTTCGAATGCAAATTTATAATTAATATTGATTAAATGAGTCTAGTTTCATTACGTTTAAATCATTCGCAAGCTTTCAAGGTGAAAGTTTTATTTTTAACTATTAAAAATACACAGCTGTGGCCACCGTAAATGCAACACCCAGAAAGGCAAGACATAACGCAACAAAATTTATTTTGTAGATAACATGTTGACCAAGTATCAAATGATTAAATTTATAGACTTTTGTGAAGTGTGGTTCCTGCCAGAATCAGTAGCTAGAGTAGCCCGCCATTGTTGGAGATCACCGCTGCCACACGCCTCAGCATTGATTCAAAGAGACTTTGGATGTGTTCTTGGGGTACAGCAGACCAAGCAGCTTCCACACGTTGGCAAAATTGCTCTGGTGTGGTAGCTGGGGGTGTAATCTGGGTCAATCGTTGAACAACCATGGACCACATGTTTTCTATCGGCGAAAGATACGGAGAGCGAGCCGGCCAGGGAAGCAATTCAATCTGGTGATTGACGAAGAACCTTATGACAATGCGTACCACGTGTGGTCACGCATTATCCTGTTGAAATATGGCTGTGGACAAGCCCTGAAGGTAAAAAGGACAACTGGCTCCAAAACCCTAGAGATGTAGCGCTGGTTGTTTAAAGTACCGGCAATGCGTACTAGAGGAGTGTGCGAGAGTGATATCCAATACCGCCCCATACCATAATACCCGGTGCAGGACCAGTGTGACGGTGCATAACGCAGCTGTTCAGCATCCTCTCTCCACGGTGTCTCCAGACTCGAATCCGACCATCGTGGTGTTGCAGACAGATGCGTGACTCATCAGTAAGGACAATTTCATTCCATTCTGCCGCCCACATCCTTCTTTCATCGCACCATTAGCGGCGGAGACGTCTGTGGTTCTGCGTCAAGGGTAGACCAAGCAATGGACTTCTTGCGGACAGACCACTCTGCTGTAAACGGCGTCGAATGGTACGCGTAGACACTGAATGATGCGTTACAGACTCAATGTGCTGTGCTATGGTTCGTGATGTGACTGCGTGATCCGTCACTGTCATGCGCACAATTTGCCTGTCCTCACGTGAAGTGGTGCACTGAGGTGGATGCGATAGACCACGTCGGTCCGTCGTACCCTCCTGCATCCAACGGTCACATATCCGCATTACAGTTGTTTGGTTTCGTCCAACACGACTACCGATTTCCCTAAAAGATAATCCACAATCTCGGTAGGCCACTATCTTTCCTCTGTCGAACTCGGATACTTGATCAAAAGCTGATCGCTGTTTTCTACGAGACATAACTCTCTGATCGTGTTTTGAAAAAATACACAATTGCCGAACTTGAAATCGTCGAAATCTCTAAGTCTTAAATAGCGCTTTGAGGTGGCGCCACAGGCGCGCGTGATGTGTGTCTGCGCTGAAATTCTAATCATTTGCATATCTCACCTCCGCTAATGCATGTTTTAAATTTCATGTTATTCGCATGCTTCCTTCAGGGTGTTACATTGACGGTGTGGCCAGCAGTGTAAAATAAATAGTTTTTACTTAATTTTTGATAAAATTAAGTAAAAACGTGCTTTAACTAAATTATTCAAACAAACTCAACTCACTATATTTATTTATAGTTAGTATTAACCAGTTAATTCTAATGAAAATGAAATATAAATATTATAATTTTAAAAATTAAATGACTTTGTACTCCTTTTAGTACATTTGTAAGGATCTCGCCTCCGCGCTTAAAGGTATAGAAGAAAGGGAAGGAAAACAAGCCACATTAAAAATCACTTGATTTACTTAAACATAAACCACAACACAAGTTTGATCAACCAAAGCTAAGAGATGCACCCAATTAATCAATATGAAGACAATTAATGTGGTACGTGAGATATGAGAAGAGAGAGAATTAAATAGGACACTTACTTCAATCCAATTACTTTATATAGTAGTTTTAATTTGCATGTACACGTTTTCTTCTTCGAAGGAAGCTTTCTACTAAAATAATTTTTAAGGACCAAAAATTCCCAAGAGGACTGTTAGTGAGAAGATCGCGGATACAACCATCACACATTTCCATTTTAATATAGTTTATAAAGGAATTCTTAAGGCTCTTGTCTCTTTTTGCCCTCTTGAATTTGTAAATGTAAATAAATTTTCCGGAATTTATGTTTACCCTCTCAAATATTGTCAAATATAGACTTTTGTATTTATTTGAATGCAATATAAAACACCACTAGGAATTAAAAATAAGGATAATTGCATTTTTTTAAATTACTATTTAGAAAAAGCCTTTTATAGTTATTACCAAATATCTTAAATCCCATAAATTACTGGGCATAAACTAACTAATGAAATTGAAAGGAAAAATAACTGTATATAAACGTATTTTTATTTCTCTCTCGGGTGCATTTCTTTGAATTGCAATAAGAACAATAATATTGAATTTATAAAATAATCATGAAATTTATTCAAATGAATCAAGCGAATTTAAATTTTCTGGGAGCTTTTTATTAATGTATGTTTATAAATATAAAACACATTATAAGGAAATAATTAAGGAAATGTAAAATTAATTTCAAAAAGACATATCGGGTATTCTTTAACAAAAAATAAACGAATAAAATTGCAAGTGTACGAACATTTTTGGGTTGGCCCACTGTATATACAGTGGGCCACAAAAATATTCATTACTTATAAAAATAATGTTTTCGACTAATATAAATATATTTGCAATTGTTTTTATGATATCTGCAACTTGTTCTTTGAAATGACATAATTAATTTTTTAAAATAGTATAACTATTTTTAAAAAAATTAATAATCAAAAACTACTAAAAGATTACCCCATCAAAGTCTTCGTACACTTAACAAAAATCTCAACTTAGCTTTTAAATATTGTATTTCTTTCTTAATTTAGTACTTAGTAGGATAACTTTTTAGTGCCCACAACAACTTTTAAGGGTTTTGGTATAGATTTAATCAGTTTTTGTATTTCTGATCGTTTTTTCCTCCATTCTTCTGTGATTATTGTTTTGTTTACATTTGTTTTTTATTTGTCATATTTTCTTTTTTTTTACATCAAAATCTCACCAGACATGTTCCATTGGCAAAATAAAGTGATTGAGAGGTATTTCATAATTGGGGACAGTTATAGAGACACCAGTGGCATTGAGAGCAGTGCCCCTTGGCGTTATTACCCTGTTAAATTGCCGTCTCCCGAGTCAAATTTAGGGTGGATAATTTAAAATTTCTCTTTAAAATATTTAAATAGAGAGCTCATGATTCACAATATCATCAAAAAATACCAAATTACCTAATTGTGCGGCCAATTTACACCCCCACGCCAGAACACCTTCACTTCAATGCTGAAGCATGGATGTGGAGTAGTTCTTGTTCCACATAAATTCATGGGATTAAACTCCGTTTTTTTTTCATTTACAAGCTATTATAGGCCCATCGGAACCAAAAATGTTGAATTATCTGCCATACCAATCAATTTTGCTATAAATTTTTTGAATTTTCTGAAACTTAACCCCAAGAATCTAGTTGGATCAATAAGACATAAAGGAGGAAGTGTTCTTGTGTGTGGGGGTGTAAATCGGCCACAGAATGAGTTAATTTGTTCATATTGTGATCATGAGCTCTATTTAAATATTTTAAAGAGAAATTTTAAATTACTACGCCCAAATTTGGATATTGGAAACGACTTTATTTTTTAAAAAGGGACGCCAAGCGCACTCTCATGCGCCATAGTATCTCTACTGTCCCCAAATTATGAAAATACCTCCTCGATCACTTTATTTTGCCCAGTAGAATATATTTGGTGAGAAAGAAAATATGACAAATAAACACAAAATGTGAAATAAAAAGAATAATCACAGAAGAATAGAGAAAATCAATGCGAAAATACACAAAAAACTCTTAAATCTATACCAGATTCAAAAGTTGTTGAGGACTAAAGATATCTACTAAGTACTAAATTAAGAAAAAACACAATATGTAAAGCTAAGTTGAGATTTTGTTAGTTATGAAACTTTTGTACGAAATTTAGTAGACGATTATTAGTACAAAATAGTTATACTATTTCTAAAAATTAATTATGTCATTCCATTAAGAATAAGTTGCAAAATATCATAAAAATTACAATTTTCAATATATTAATTTTTATTAGTCGAAAACATTAAATTTTATAAGAAATTGCAAGTGTACGAACACCCTCGTGGCCCACTGTATATAGTAAATATATGTTTGTTGTGTTGCACACATACGCACGGGCACACATGCACCCCCTCCCCACAGTTTAATTGATGATAGCTTTATATTTATGTTATGATTTTTTTTTAATAATCTTTTAATGAATAATACTCTTTTTTCAGTATATCTATAACACTCTGACATTTTTCGAACCTTCATTTGATTATAATTTCTTATTTATGTATTATTTTGAAATTTTACTTTTTGCACCACTTTCGGTTTGAGGTGCTGATATTAGCCTAATCGGTTGCAAATAGGGGAAACAGATAATCCGCTACATAGCTCAACCATATATATTTGTGTATCATTTTGGATGGTTTTGTTATATATGAGTAGAAAATTAAGAAAATATTACACGAAGAAAAACTTAATATAATAATGCAATCAATAAAATTGATAGAAATAATACGAGTATCACCATAGGAGCATAAAAAACCAAAAATATACAATGTAATAATCATATTAAGTGCAAAATTAGTATAATAATAATGCTTAAAATACAGTATATAATTAATGTAATAAAAAGAAAATGCTCTAAATCAGTGCTTCTCAAACTTTCACTATTTGTGACCCAGTATTCAATCACAATTTTCATTGCGCCCCCCTTGCATACAATAACAATGTATTGAATTCAATAATACTATACTTCGACTCTAAAGCTAAAAACACGCATTCAACCTTTTAAGTGCCACCGACCTATATAAACGTCTCGCTCAACCAAAACGATAATTGCCCCGGACGTATATATACGTCTTTCCGAAAAAGGATCTTTTCTGCGCACCGCTATCTATAGAACTATTCCGAAGGCTTTGGAATGCAATAAATAGACCTCAACGGTGTTTGCGAAGGATTTGCTAATTTATACTTTTTCTTACCCCTCTCCAATATATCACATACGCGCGCCTACATGGAAAACAGTGGCATTGGGAAAGAACTTGCGTAACAGTTAACCGGCAGTTAAGGGATTACTTATAAGCCGTACAAACTATCAAGATAAATATTAATTTATGGATATAATTTTTTGTATAAGCCCATGGGGTCACTGGTAATTTTTAATCTTGTTCTTAACTTAGTATTGTTAAATTAATTATAAAATACTGGTGCCATTTATAAGTGTATTATATCAGTGTACATGTGTATTTTACGTTTTATTATCTCAGAATGTATTTCATTTGTTTATTTTCTATAAATTAATAATTTTCTTAAATAATCTTTTGTTTTCGACTTTTCAGTATGCTCGCGCCCCCCTCGTAGTGTTATCACCCCCGCTATGAAGCGCGCCCCACAGTTTGAGAAAAGCTGCTCTAAATATAAACGTAAGCCCAACAAATAAAATTAAGCTGAATTTCAAGTATTGCATTGCTGTTAAGAAAGCGAATGTTCATGTTGTATTCAGCTGTTAAAACAACATTGGAATACAAATGCAACAAAACAGCTCAGTATACAATAATGCTTTTAGACGAAAAGAATGTTGGAAAAATACTTCACCAACACATATAAAGGTAAAACCGAATTGGCTCTCAATGAACAAAATGCAGAAGTACATTACAACTACATTGGTAAAAGATTGTTTTGAATATGAATGTCCTTGATATGATTTCTTACGAATAACATTTCTAATAAATACTTCAAACAACGTTTTATCTTATTTAAAAAAAGTGTAGTTAAACAGGAAAACAGAATTAATTCCATGATAAATGTGTAAGAGAAAATACCGGAACTAGAAAAAAGAAATTAATATTGGTTAATCTTTTAATTTTATTTAATTTATTTGTCAGCAACACAATGATATAAAAAAAAGGAAAGAAAAAGGAATAATTCTGCCATTCATTTTCAAATTTTAGAGGAAAGGAAAAATATTACTAGTAATAAATTTGACAAAATTAAACATATAAATTCTTATTTAAAATTAACAGCAAAATCCAAAAGGTCTAGAACAAAAAATGGCGACAATTCAGAAAAAAGAAAGAAAACTATACACAATTTAAGAAATGGATAAATAAAATATATATAAAAGATCTTATTTCTCCAAAATTGTTACATACTCTATACAAAAGTTTTAAGCTGGAGACTAATAATTAAAAAGAATTTTCATACCATAAATTGCTTATAACAAAATAAAAATAATTAAAAATAAATGTATTTGCCCGCAAATAAAAATGCAAATAAAACGCAAAACAGACACATATTTTTTTAAAACAATGCAATGTTTAAGGTCTTAAATAAAAAAATGATTTGAAATAATGTATAATTGCGTAAACAATAAATATAAATACAATTACTGCCGAAGAAAAAAAACCAGGAAAATGCATGTATTGATTTATACACATAAAAAAAAGAAGCAAAAACCGAGGGAAAAAAAGGAAAGAAAAAAGCAAAGCTAAAACACGGCGTATTCTACGTTCACAAATTGAAGAACAAAAATTTGAGGAGTCCAGGAGCATGCGCACAAAGCAAGGAGGAATGAATTTTGAATAAGTGCTCAAAGGGCGAAAGCCGGCTTCTCTTTGATGAAATCGAGAAAACACGGGAAGCGGAGGGAAACAAAATCACACCTGCCGAAGGGGGGTGTAGCTCAGTGGTAGAGGGTTCGCTTTGGGGAAAGGGCCCCCGGGGTTGACCCCCAAACCCCTCCATGGTTTCCCTTTTTTTACCTTTCCTTTTTTCTTTTATTTGCATTTGGGTGAAATGTCGGGGGGCGCGGAGGAATAAAGGGGGAAAAATGCTAAAGGGCAAAGCCGGCTTTTGATGAAATCGAAAAAAAGAGGGAAAAAAAAACACCCCCGGGGGGGGTACTCATGGTAGAGCTTTCCCGTTTTGCAGGGAAAGGCCCTTTTTGGGACCCCCGCACCTCCAGGCTTCTTTTTACCTTTCCGTTTTTCTTTATTTGAAAGGGGGGTGTTGGGAGGAATGAATGGGAATAAGTGCTCAAAGGGCGAAAGCCGGCTTCTCTTTGATGAAATCGAGAAAACACGGGAAGCAGAGGGAAACAAAATCACACCTGCCGAAGCGGGGGTGTAGCTCAGTGGTAGAGCGTTCGCTTTGCATGTGAAAGGCCCTGGGTTCGATCCCCAGCACCTCCATGGCTTCGTTTTTTACCTATTCCGTTTTTCTCTTTATTTGCATTTGGAAGTGAAATGTCTGGGGGCGCGGAGGAATGAATTTTGAATAAGTGCTCAAAGGGCGAAAGCCGCTTTGATGAAAAGAGAAAACACGGGAAGCGGAGGGAAACAAAATCACACCTGCCGAAGCGGGGTGTAGCTCAGTGGTAGAGCGTTCGCTTTGCATGTGAAAGGCCTTGGGTTCGATCCCCAGCACCTCCATGGCTTCGTTTTTTACCTATTCCGTTTTTCTCTTTATTTGCATTTGGAAGTGAGATGTCTGGGGGCGCGGAGGAATGAATTTTGAATAAGTGCTCAAAGGGCGAAAGCCGGCTTCTCTTTGATGAAATCGAGAAAACACGGGAAGCGAGGGAAACAAAATCACACCTGCCGAAGCGGGGGTGTAGCTCAGTGGTAGAGCGTTCGCTTTGCATGTGAAAGGCCCTGGGTTCGATCCCCAGCACCTCCATGGCTTCGTTTTTTACCTGTTCCGTTTTTCTCTTTATTTGCATTTGGAAGTGAAATGTCTGGGGGCGCGGAGGAATGAATGGGAATAAGTGCTCAAAGGGCGAAAGCCGGCTTCTCTTTGATGAAATCGAGAAAACACGGGAAGCAGAGGGAAACAAAATCACACCTGCCGAAGCGGGGGTGTAGCTCAGTGGTAGAGCGTTCGCTTTGCATGTGAAAGGCCCTGGGTTCGATCCCCAGCACCCAGGCCGTTTACCTATTCCGTTTTTCTTTATTTGCATTTGGAAGTGAGATGTCTGGGGCGCGGAGGAATGAATTTTGAATAAGTGCTCAAAGGGCGAAAGCCGGCTTCTGATGAAATCGAGAAAACACGGGAAGCAGAGGGAAACAAAATCACACCTGCCGAAGCGGGGGTGTAGCTCAGTGGTAGAGCGTTCGCTTTGCATGTGAAAGGCCCTGGGTTCGATCCCCAGCACCTCCATGGCTTCGTTTTTTACCTATTCCGTTTTTCTCTTTATTTGCATTTGGAAGTGAAATGTCTGGGGCGCGGAGGAATGAATGGGAATAAGTGCTCAAAGGGCAAAAAGCCGGTTTTTGATGAAATCGAGAAAACACGGGAAGCGGAGGGAAAAAAAAATCACACCTGCCGAAGCGGGGGTGTAGCTCAGTGGTAGAGCGTTCGCTTTGCATGTGAAAGGCCCTGGGTTCGATCCCCAGCACCTCCATGGCTTTTTTTACCTATTCCGTTTTTCTCTTTATTTGCATTTGGAAGTGAAATGTCTGGGGGCGCGGAGGAATGAATGGGAATAAGTGCTCAAAGGGCGAAAGCCGGCTTCTCTTTGATGAAATCGAGAAAACACGGGAAGCAGAGGGAAACAAAATTACCCCTTTGCAAAAAAGGGGAATTTTTCAGGGTTTAGACCCCCCCGCTTTGATGAAAAGGCCCCGGTTCGATCCCCTGGCCCCCCCATGGCTTGGGTTTTTACCTATTCCGTTTTTCTTTTTTGGTTTTTTGGAAGGAAATTTTCTGGGGGCGCGGGGGAAAATAAATTTTAAATAAGTGCTAAAAAGGGCGAAAGCCGGTTTCTTTGAGGGAATTTGGAGGAAACAGGAAGCGGAGGGAAAAAAAAATCACACCTGCCAAAACGGGGTGGCTCAGTGGTAGAGCGTTCGTTTTGGGGAAAGGTTTTTTCCGATCCCCGTACCTCCTGGCTTGTTTTTACCTATTCCGTTTTTTCTTTTTTTTGATTTGGCGGGAAAATGTCTGGGGGCGGAGGAAAAAAAAGGGGAAATAAGTGCTAAAAGGGGGGGGGGTTTCCCGGGCCCTCTTTTGATGAAATCGAGAAAAACGGGAAGCGGAGGGAAAAAACCCTCCCCCCGCCGAAGGGGGGGTAAGCTCAGGGTAGAGCCCCGTTCGTTTTGTTTTTGTAAAAGGGCCCCCTTCCCTGGATCCCCAGCACCCCATGGCTTCGTTTTACCTTTCCGTTTTTCTTTTTTTTTATTTGGGGAAATGTCTGGGGGGCGGGAGGAATAAATTTTAAAAAGGCGCCAAAGGGCGAAAGCCGGTTTTTTTTGATGAAATCGAGAAAACAGGGGAACCCGAGGAAAAAAAAATCACACCCCCCGGGTTTGGGGTTTGGGTAGAGCGTTGCTTTGAGGGTAAAAGGGCCCCTGGTTCGATCCCCAGCCCCCTCCATGGTTTCTTTTTTTACCTTTTCCGTTTTTCTTTTTTTTGTATTTGGGAAAGGGGTGTCTGGGGGCGGGGAGGAATAAATTTTGGGAATAAGTGCTCAAAGGGCAAAAACCCGGCTTCTTTGATGAAATCGAGAAAAAGGGGAAGCGGAAAAAACAAAATCACACCTGCCGAAGGGGGGGTGTTTTTTAGTGGTAGAGCGTTCGTTTTGGAAAAAGGGCCCCCTTGCCCCGATCCCCAGACCCCCCATGGCTTCTGTTTTTTACCTTTTCCCTTTTTTCTTTTATTTGCTTTTGGGGGAAGGAAATGTCTGGGGCGCGGGGGGAAAATAAATTTTAAAAGGTCCCTAAAAGGGGCCGGTTTTTTGATGAAATCGAAAAAAGGGGAAGGAGGGAAAAAAATCACACCTGCCGAAGGGGGTGTACCCTTGGGGTAGAGCGTTCGTTTTGGGGCCGTAAAAGGGCCCCCGTTGACCCCCGGCCCCCTCCAGGTTTCTTTTTTACCCACCGTTTTTTTTTTCCGGCCCGGGAAGGAAAGCCCCGGGGCGCGGAGGAATAAATTTTGGGAATAAGTCCCTAAAAGGGCGAAACCCGGGTTTTTTTGATGAAATCGAAAAAAACACGGAAGCGGAAAAAACACCACCTGCCGAAGGGGGTGTAGCCTTGCGGTAGAGCGTTCGCTTTGCATGTGAAAGGCCCTGGGTTCGATCCCCAGCACCTCCATGGCTTCGTTTTTTACCTATTCCGTTTTTCTCTTTATTTGCATTTGGAAGTGAGATGTCTGGGGGCGCGGAGGAATGAATTTTGAATAAGTGCTCAAAGGGCGAAAGCCGGCTTCTCTTTGATGAAATCGAGAAAACACGGGAAGCGGACGGAAACAAAATCACACCTGCCGAAGCGGGGGTGTAGCTCAGTGGTAGAGCGTTCGCTTTGCATGTGAAAGGCCCTGGGTTCGATCCCCAGCACCTCCATGGCTTCGTTTTTTACCTATTCCGTTTTTCTCTTTATTTGCATTTGGAAATTGTAGAGATGTCACAGGGGCGCGGAGAATGAATTTTGAATATAGGTGCTCAAGGGCGAAAGCCGGCTTCTCTTTGATGAAATCGAGAAAACACGGGAAGCGGACGGAAACAAAATCACACCTGCCGAAGCGGGGGTGTAGCTCAGTGGTAGAGCGTTCGCTTTGCATGTGAAAGGCCCTGGGTTCGATCCCCAGCACCTCCATGGCTTCGTTTTTTACCTATTCCGTTTTTCTCTTTATTTGCATTTGGAAGTGAGATGTCTGGGGGCGCGGAGGAATGAATTTTGAATAAGTGCTCAAAGGGCGAAAGCCGGCTTCTCTTTGATGAAATCGAGAAAACACGGGAAGCGGACGGAAACGATTTCACATAACCATCATTTGATATTTTATCCTTCCAATGCTGGTTGAACATTGTTACATCTCTTTGTCTAGTTCTGCTTGTTTTCATCCTGATTTGTGTAAGACGTTGCTGCGTCAATATGCCAATATCATGATAAACTTAAAAATAGATTTGCTCATTAATACATATTCCTTTTACGTCATATAGTCAAATTTTTGAATCGCCTAAACGATTTTCGGAAGTTCGAATCCTTTTGTAAAATGACAAACGTTCTTTTCGATCTTTGACTGGTAGTCTACTGTGGATCTGTTTAGGTCTGTGCTTCTTAAACTGTGGGGCACGCCCCCTAGGGGTCGTGATAACTCTTTGAGGGGGCGCGAACATATGGAAAAGTCGAAAACAAAAGATTATTTTTAAAAAAAAAATTCATATACTGAAAGTAAACAAATAAAACTCTGACGGAAAAAAATAAATTACACATTCTTATCCTGATATATTACACTTATAAATATATTACTGCGCAATGCATTTTATGTTTAATTTATCACAATAATAAGTTAAGAACAAGTTTAATAACGACCAGTGACCGCATGGCCTTGTCATATATAAAATTATATGCAAACATTAACACTTATCTTAATAATTTGTGTGGTTTATGATTATTCTCTAAAATGCCGATTAAAAATTACGCGATTCACTCCCCAAAGCCACCGGATATTACGTGGCGTGCGTATGTGGTGTTTGGGGATGGGGGTAGAAAATGAATTAATGAGTACAAATCATTGCATGCTGGTTTCTACATTCTATTTAAAAATAAGTTTCTACATACTAAGTAAGTTTCTACATTCGAAATAAGTAAATCCTTCGCAAACATTGTCAAGATCATTTTATTGTATTCCAAATGTGTTCGGAATAATTTTTTATGGATAACAGTTCACAGAAAAGATCATACTTTAGAAAGACGTATATATACGTCCGGGTTAAATAACGCAGAGGATGAGCGAGTCGTTTATATACGCACTTGAGGTTACAGTCGCATTGTAGGTTTAGCATTAAAGTATAGTATTATTGACTTTAACACATTGTTATATTGTATGGAAGGGGGTGCGATGAAAATTAGGTTTGAATATTGGGTCGCAAGTATTGAAAGTTTAAGAAACACTGGCTTAGGTACCTTAGCATCAGATTTACTTTGAGCTTGTTATCCATTTTCAAGTACCTGCGTAACAAGAGCAAAAATATTTTTTGCACACCCATTTAAATACTCGTATAAAGAAAGGCAGGAAATAATGCAATATTAAGAAATATTCACATGTTCAAGTAAAGGAAAATATTAGTTATTTTTAGAAATGACGTAATTTTTTTCAGAAAGAAGTTTCATTCGCTTAGTAAAACACGTGTAAGCTTTATGATATTCTTCTTCACGGAATGGAGCGAATAATTCTGTTAAAATATAGGTTTTAAATCTTTTTATTTGAAATTAAATAAAACTTGCTTTTCGAAGTAGGATATTCGTTATTATGTTTTTGTTAAAAAATATTGAAAAGTTTAGAATATTAAGTTTTTACATAGATATATGTGTATATATAATGCTATTTAGGGAATTCTGTATTATTTAATTAGTTGGTAAATCTAACTAAACCAGAATTGTATAAATTCAGTTTTAGATTAAAAAAAAAAAGAAAAGAAAGTTTCAAGAACTGTAGACAATATTAAAAAAATATGTAGAATGATTCTTAGCGTCTCGCAACAACAATGAGTTTTGTTTTGGCTCTCGATGTTTGAAAACACAGCACATGCACGCAATTCTTTGAAATTATAATAATCAATTTTTCAAAGACTAGTTTTATGGTTATATCTTAGAAACGACATTTTACAGCAATACCAAAAAGTAGCTGCTCATAATCTAACTGTCTAATTCTCTTTAAACAATTTATGAAAATAAATAATAATAAATTATTTGTACACTATTTCATTTTTAAGTTTGGATAATACGCTATCCATTTTTTCCTCTAAAAACATGGAAACATATAATATTACATCACTTTAACGATTTCTTTCATAAAATACACAAATATTTATTTTATCTTTCGAATATCGTTTAATTACATTGAGAACCACTGCGCATAATTTTTTTTAATCTAATGATATTTTTCAAAAAAAAATATTAAATACAAATATTTACCTCAAAGAAGAAGCAAAAACAACAATACAGTTTTTGTAAATATATTCAATTATAGAAATATAAAGTCAACATTTTTAATTCATTACATACATAGTTATTACTTAGTTGTAAATACTACAATTATTTCGCCTATATGAATAACATAGAATCAAATTTAAATTATTGAATATTAAATATTATTCCCAGTTCTTGCACAGATAAGTTTAGTTTTTATACTGAAAGGTTATCAGAATCTAAACACAATAATTCACATACTAAAAGAAGACTTAATTTAGTGGCAATGTCATGAATACGATAAAAGTGACTTAAATAACAAAAGAACTCTTCTTTTGAAACATCTCAACACACACATGTGGGAATTCACACGAATCCTTCTGAGAAATATTTATTTATGATTCACAAATTATTAATGCAGAAAATAAGTTATTCTAGAAATAAAAATTACCATAAAATTTCCAATTTATGCTTCAACGATTTTGATTTGAATTGAGAAAAAAAATATATATTTAAACAATGAATGGAAATGTTCGGATTCTCGGAATGTAATGAAGTAATCGTTATTTCAAGTGTTTCTTATACAGTTTAAGATTTCATTGTGCGATAAATCCTTCAATATGTTTGGAATGTGCAAAAAATTTCAGAAGAAGAAATTCTACATTGGCTTATACATCAAAATACATTATAAAAAAATTATCGTTGCCATTTAACGTCACAATTTTCAATTATTCATGAATGTATTGATTGTTACTATATTGCGCACTCCGTTTCTTAAAATACAATCAATATTATATTCCTTATGTATTGATTATTATTCAGCTACAAACTTTTTTTCTTAATTAACGAATATTTGAGGGAAAAAATGATCTGGAGCATCAACTTAAGCAATTTCAAAAATTGGTGGAGGAAGTAAAGTAAAAATGAACTTTGATAACATAGAGAGAGAGAAAAAAAAGGGATGTGTGTGTTTTTTTCTAGAATTTTTTACTATTCTTAGCAACATATTTTCTCTAGTTCTTCTTCCATCAGCACAAGAATTACAAAAAAGATCAAGAATATAAGGGCATTTACCTTAAACGTTAAATAATTTAGTTTAAATAGTCTTTAAAAAATTCGAAATATTCTATTCGAATTAAGGTATCCGACTACGTTCGAAACCGTGATTTTGCAAAAGCGTGTAAATGGATAATATTTATGATATTTAGTGTCACTTAGATTAGAATACATGTATACAATTGTTTTAAATACAATATTTTGGCAAAAAATTAACTTAGAATAACCTTTTTTCCAAATGTCCTCCTTTTGTAAAAAATGCTTCGATTATAATAATATTTTGCCTGTATATAGCTCAGACCACTGCACAGAGTCTCAACTAGAATTTTAGAAGTGCATAACTTTGAAGTCGGTTTATCCATGTCTTACGAAAACAGTAGGGAGACATTTTAAGAAAATACGCCGATAATTCTTCTTGGAAATGGTTTGTAACTCTGAAATTAATTTGAATTTTTGCAAAATCAAAAGTTGAGGAGCCTCTGTACGGAGTCTGAGCTACTCTCCAACAAAATATTAATACAATAGAAGCATTTTTTACAAAAACTGAAAAAGGTATTCTAAGTTAGTACAAATAACAGCTATTTAAACCTAATTTTGTCATAATGTCCCTAAAAGAATTTTATACATGTATTTCACAATCTAAGTGACTACTAATATCATGAAAATACTCATTTATGCGCTTTTATAAACATAGTTTTCCCCGAGCAATAGTTGGATACTATAAATAGAAGACTGACGAGAAGAGAAAAAAGAAGCTATTATTTCCTTGTATAACACCCAGATCTTTTTCTCTCTCACCGTGCTCAATTCAGTGCAGTACTTGATGTGAGGTAAAGGTTTAAAAGGGATCAGTTTTGATATACTTGGGGGCTTTTTATTATGCTATTTTTTGTAGTTGATTATACGAGAATCGTCCGGAAAGTAAATAATGATTACTTATTACACCCAGCACCGAACCCCCAGTACTTCTAATGCGTACGTGCCAGTTAGCTCCTTCATTTCAGCGTGAGCAAAGTTTTGCTACTGAGAACGGCTGAGCGTCTTAGTTCTGTAACCTTTCAAAATGATTCGGTTCTTCAAAATCCATCCATATATGAAGTTCGTAGTGTCATGTATTTTCAGAATACACAAAATTTGCAGCCGAACCAAACTCTTCAATGATTTAGAGGGCCACCCCCAAAACAAGAGACGCGGAATGTTGCCTTCAAAAGTACTTTTGATTCATGACAATGCATAGCCTCATACATCAGTGGGAACGTAACTTATATTCAACATCTTAAATGGGAAATTTTTCGATATCTTCCTTACAGCCTTGACTTGTCACCAAGTGATGTTGACTTATTCTCGAAATTAAAATATATTTGGGTAAAAAATAATTAAAAATAAGGAAGCCTCCAAACAAGAAATTACATCCCAGCTGAAATCTTTGGTGGATAGAGTATAACATCGGAATTGAAAAACTGGTTCCCCTTTACAAAAAGTACTTTCACAGCTTCGACAACTACATTAAAAAAATGCACGGTAACTTTGCAAATGAAGCTTTTGTGTTGGTATGTTTCAGTTTCATTTAGTTGTGCTAAAACATTCTTTATTTTCTAGATGGACCTCATAATATATTTTGTATTTTCAATGATCAAATTTTTATTGTTTTGATTATTCCATCATTCATTATATTAAACATAGGACTTTATTAACCATTAAAGACAAGAAAGCTGTAATTGTAATAAATACCACTTAAATCATATGTTGAAACCGCTCTTACTGTCATAACAATAAACCATCCAGATAAGTAGATTAGGGTGCTTTTATGCAGCGTCTGCAATAACCAATGTCATAGGAAAAAGGTAAAAGTTATAAGATGGGGAATAGGCACCGCGCCATCTGTTTATACTTCAGTGGCGGAAATGAGTCATATAGGAATTTCCAGATTAGACAGAACATTGAAGATATATTTTCAACCAAACATTGGGCAATGAATTTAATTTAATTTAATTTTAAAGAAATAGTAGTTAATATTAGTTTTCTGAATTAGATCTCCTTTAAATATCTGAGAGAGAAAGATATTTAAGAATCTTTTCGTAGATTACCAATCAAAAATCCGTAAGTTAACAAAACACCTAAACTAGCAATCGCTAGAGACCTGTCAATGACATAGGTCTTCCAGAGTGTTAAGTTGTTATCTTGCATCAAATTCTGTTTCAGTTTGAATTTAATTTCCCCATAATGCATAGGGAAAAGATAAGGCAAACGTCGAACTAAGCATTTCATTTTGTTTACTGATTCGTTTGTTATTGAAGCCGAGACGATCATCAGCAGTTGAATAGAAGAATGAAATATTGTGAAACATATCATTGAAATGAAATAACAGTCGTTCATGTCTGAAAAATATGCTATTTTGTAACTGGCCCAAAATAGTCCACTCATATTCATCACAACTAACAAAAAAGCGGGGAGTGATAATTTTTCATCCATGTAACTCATGCAGTTCTCAATTTCTCCATAGATGTCAATCAAATCCTCCATATCCTGAAGAAAACAATTGCTTTTAAGTTTATTGAGCAGCTGTTGATAGATATGGCGAATAAATTCACATGTAAGGCCGTAGTATACAGCGAAAATCGAAAGGACGGTGCATGTTATAAAATAAAACAATAATTCGACACCTCGAGCAAATAAGAAGTAATAAAACAACTCAACACCGAATGAATTCATCAGGAGCTTTAATTCTGATGCACTTTTCTGAGTTTCTGCAAAATTATTTTCTGCGTACGTTTCCGTTACACCTGAAGCAATTGCGATCATTTCCATGAAAGCAAAGGAAATGATGAATAGATAATGCTTTCGAGCAATATTACAGAGTGGTAACTTTCTGCAAATTCGGATGATACATTCTATCAACCGTAAAAATACCCGACGTCTTCTATAAACCGACACATAGAACAGGATTAGCATCATTGCCAAGAAACTGCGTGTGAATTCATTGATTTTATCCGGTAACAACCAAATCCACAATACATTCAAAAAGATCTTTGTAAAGACGAGTGTAAAAATGAAATATTCGTAAACTTTCATGTAATTAAATGTTTTATGTTTAGTATTTCGTGCTAGTATTTTTCTTGATGGGATGCCATATTTTCTGTTTGAACAATCGAACGTGTTGATTCCCATCAACTGTAAGATTTTAAAAATCAAAATGAATTGCTTCATTACAGAATGCTTTGAATAGCACCGCATACTAGCTGTTTCTTTTTCCGAGATTATTTCAAATTCATCCTCTTTTGACAATATTAATTTGTTTCTTTGTTTTTGTAAAGGTTGACCACTCATTTTCTTCTAATTTTAAAATTCTCTGCAATTTATCTCTGCTGTTAAAAAAAGACTCATCAATACCGAAATTAATTTATTATTAAAAAGACAATAATCTTTTTTTACTGGTGTTTTTCTCTTTTACTTTCAATCTTGCCAGCAAGAAATACTTGTGTGTAGCTTAGAAAACAAATCTGAGAAAGACATAGATCGGAACTATTATGTTCTTTAGTGTACTCACGCGTGAGAAATTTTCTTCCTTAAGAACAACAATTTATAATCATAAAAGAACAGTGTTCATAATAAATTATTCAAATGCGAACAAATTTAGTACACTTTGTTAATATCAAGAGCGTTTTAGTGGATGAAAATAGTATTCTCGATTAATCGATTATCGATATACTTCGAAATATGTTTTATCAAAAAATTAATCAATCATTATTTTTTTCGTATATTATATTATAATATTTCATTATTATATTACTTTGCTTGTCATAAAGCAATTATTTTTCTTAATTATATTATGAAACTTAACCTTAGCGTGACCATGCCTTAAAAGGTTTAACAATACAGATGTGCATTAACACCACTTTAAAGGCTATAATTTTTAGTTTACGAAACTGAAGTACTTTTCAGAGAGAATAAAGGTGTTACTAAAACATCTTTTATAATGAAAGAATTTTATAATTAATTATAAATAGATTTGGTAGTTATGTAATATTAATATATTTATTTAAAAATCGGTCGTTTTTCATTACTGTGTAAAAGGTAACTGTAACCGTAGTTGACTAGCTAATTTGAATTTTCTCAGTTCGAGTACTAATTCATATTGAAGGAATTATTAACTCTAGACCTATCATTTATGTTGAGAAACAGAGGAAACGATTGCTTTGACTCCAACACATTTCATTTTAGGGAAAAAAATTCATCTCTAGGATTTCACCTTGATTTCAAATTGTATTCTAAAAAAATTGCTTAATTAAAGTTTTTAACTATCGCGAAAAACTATTGACATCCTTTTGGTCTAGTTGGAAGAAATGAGTATATGCCAAATTTAATATTACCGCATTCAAGCTCAGTTAAAAATATACCTCCCAATTCAATGTTAATAATTTTGTTTTAATCAAAGATGCTCAACTACCCAGAAATTTCTCGAAATCGAAAAACAAACATTCTTGAATTATTTTCCTTAAAAATGGCAAGGTGTGTGCTTGCAAAACCAAGAAAGTTTCATCAATAAATAAATACCCTGCACAATTATTGCATAATGTAAATGTTGTAAATCTTGTTGTATATTTAAGGGGAAAAGGCTGTATAATGTAAAACCTTGCTGTAAATGTTGTAAATCTTGCTGTCTTGTATTTTTAAGGTATCCGACTACGTTCGGAACCGTGATTTTAAAAAGGCGCCTAAATGGATAATTTTCATGGTATTTAGTGTCATTTAGATTAGAATACAGGTATAAAATTGTTTTAAGGACATTTTGACAAAAAACAATTATTTAAATACAATATTTTGGCAAAAATTCAACTTAGAATAACCTTTTTTCAAAATGTTCTCCTTTTGTGAAACATGCTTCTACTATAATAATATTTTGTCTGTATATAGCTCAGACCTTTGTACAGAGGCTCAACTATTATTTTTGAAAAATTCACGTTATTTTTAGAGTTACAACCAATTGAAATAATTATCGGTGTTTTTTTTCTTAAAATTTCTCCCCTCTGTTGTCGTAAAACATGGATAAACCCACTTCTAAGTTATATATTTCAAAAATTCCAGTTGAGCCTCTGTACAGAGGTCTGATCTATATACAGGCAAAATATTATTATAATAGAAGCCTTTTTCACAAAAGAAGAATATTTTGAAAATGGGTCATTCTATGTTCATTTTTTGTCAAAACATTGTACTTAAATAATTTTTTATTGTAATACTATCCTTAAAACAATTTTATATACATTTTCTAATCTAAGTGACAATAAATATCCTAAATATTATCTATTTATACGCTTTTGCAAAATCACGATTCCGAACGTAGTCGGATACCTTAAGGGGAAAAATTCTTGAATTATTTCCACTTAAAAATGGCAAGGTGAGGGCTTGAAAAACCAAGACACTTTCATCGATAACTAAACGCCCTGTGCAACTTTTGTATAATTTAGTAATCCAGGACTAATAATTAAATCTTGTTGTCATTGAAAATGTCAAGTTTCTCATATACTCATATTCATGAATATATATAATCTTATTGTTAATAATAACATTTTGTGAATGCTGATTAAGGTGAATAATTTTATTTGAAAAAATATTGATTTTATAAAGTGCATTTTTTAAATACGAATGCAGTTTGACATTTTATTCTTAAATACTGGAATAAGCTGGAATAAGTCTTGAAATTGTGTATCGAACGCTTTTGTCAGATTTTCTCAATGTATGTGTATTGTTACAGGATATTATTTATTCAATTGTTTTCTTGTTAAGTACATTAAAATATATGCTGGAATATTTAATTGCTTAATTTGTATGGTATTCTGTAAATTTAATTTCGTGCCAGAAGTCAAGAAATATTTGATTTTTAAATTTAATCGCTTGAAATACATGAAAATTTTAAGAACATTGTGCCTGGGCCAGGATATTGAGAATTATATGAATTATGTAGTCTTAGTGGGTGGTGCGCAGATGTCACTCATGAAGATTCCACGATAAATTTTACTCTATTTATATTTCGTCAGGAAAGTTTATAAATACTGTAAGAGAGGATATAATATTCACCGCTTTAAACGAATTCACTCAGAGAAGTTTGTGTGTATTTTGAACTGCTGATTTGTAGTTCCGTTCTTGTAGGAATGAACTTCAATTTTCAGTTCATTCGAGTATTCTAAATTCAGATGTTTGAAAAGATGTAAAACCCTTACCTTCAATACTTGAAATCTTATGCAGTACTTTGGTAGATTGATGGAGTGCTTATAGCCGTGTCTTGCTTTATAAACACAAAACACAAAAATAATACACTAAAAATATTTTTAAGAAACTGAGATTTTTTGGTATTCTAAATACTGTTATTGCTATTTTGTTGCATTTGCGCTGAAAATTTCATTCAATTTTTAAATAAATATTTTATAAAAAAAAAATTTTCTCATTAAAAATCATTCTTGTAATTCCCATTTTTACCATGTGACTTTCCAATTGTAAAGTGCTTATGTTTAGATTTTAGCAGATGATTTGGTGTATATCAGCTTTTCGTAAGTGCAACATAATTTTATTTTTGATTTCCTTACATTTTTTAATGTACTTTTTAAATTTAATGCAAATGGAAAGTACATAGCCATGATTGAAACCGTCCCTTTTCTCCCATTTTTATAGAAGCATAATATCTCTTTGAACATTTTCCGTTTTAAATCTATTTCTAATTTTTTTTTTAGTTTCATCTTAAATAATCTAAAATAAAAAGAAATTGAAACAAAGTGAGCAATTACAAGTCAATAAGAGTCTTTACGTTGAAATTTATAACATTGATTTAGCATTTGTTTCAATTAACTAAGTATGTAACCATAGATATATACAATTAAACAAGATGAACAAAAAAAAGGAAGAAAATTTTGTATATGATCTAAAATTTGAAAGAAAAAAATTAACTATTAATTTCTTAACAAACCCATAAATTTTCCCAGTACAAAATTCCCAATTTGAATAAAATCATAATCCAAAGCTTAATTTTCAAAAGTAAAAAAAAAATCGGGTTTGAAAATTAATCGTTTTTTCTACCAACTTTTACAATATCATTATACCCATAAAAAATCAATGTCAGACATAGAAATAATATGCTTTTACAGAAGAGAAAAACATTATTGGTTAGTAAACAGAAAGGAACGCAGTGCTTTGATAATTCGTAATTATTCTCAAAGGCAACTGAATTTTCATCGTATTCATTTGTCTAGCGGTATCATCTACATAAGACAGTAACAGCCTCCGGACTGAAATGATCTTTTTGATCCAGCGGGAAAGTTCGTGCTTAGGCGAAGATCAGGGTTCTTTCCCACCGGATAAGCGCGCTTTTTTTCAGAAAAGATTTGCAGCCGAACTTTTGCCTGAATCTTAAGACACAAAAAGCATCTAAAAGGAGAAAAATTTCTGTTTTTTAAATCATTATTTGTACATAAGTATTCAAAAATTTGCATTAAAATAAAGAACAGACGTTGAGGAATCAGTAGTATTCAACTTAGTATGAACAGGATTATAGAGAGAAAGAAGAAATATTTAATATTTAATTTGTTGCTTAACGCTTAATTTTATGATACTATTCTTTTTATGGACACTTTTGAAAACAGAAAGAATATATGTATTCAAGATGCAGGTCATCTTCTTTCTACCATATTCTCTTGTGCAAAAAAAGGGGGGGGATGAAAAATACAGATGAATGAAGTATTCGTACTTATTATGCACGGGGTGGGGGGATATTCCAATTTTTTTTTTCTAATACAAACAGCATAGAAATTGCCAGAGAGCATCAGTATGTAAATTTGAGTCACCGCTTACTTCTGATTTCACCAATAGTGAGTGTGTGTACTTTTTTAACAAAAAAATAATTCTTATTCAGTTTTTCATTGTATCATTAAAACTCGTTTTTACTCTTCATTTATTCAATAGGAATCATTTCTTGAGGTTTTATATTTAAAAAGAATTATCATGGAATTAATAGTATATTACCGTAAAATCCGGCATATAATGTGCCCTGAGCACAAAAAATAAGATCGAAATTTACGGGTGCGCGTTATACGCCTTGTATAAAAATGATAGCTTCAAAAATAAAGAAAGAGATTATCATAAGAAAAAAATCTGACTTCTACATATATCGGAACATTTTTTATTTAAAAGAAATGACATACTGAATGAACTTAAAGGGTTGTACTTCTAGAATTATACTATTTTTTTCAAAAGTCTGTGATAATACCTGAAAAAAGACTTAAAAACGTTACATTTAAAATAAATTTTCGTTTCCTTCGAAAAAAAAAGGGGTGCGCATTTAGGAATAGCCCCTCAAATTTAAAAATTGTAGCTTCAAAGAATGGGTGAGCGTTGTACGTCGGATTTTACGGTAATTACACTTAGAAAAAAATTCTTTTTTAACTCCTAAGAATAAAATTGGAAATAAATAATATACAATATTGTTGAATGAATATTTTCAATTTTCCCTTTTAAAAAAATTTAAATAAACATTCACAGGATTTGGGGTTTCATCAGAAAAAAATTTTATCTTTTTTTTTATCCTATTTTTATTAAACTTTATTTACATTTTGTGCTTGATTCATTATGCGTTGTATTAAATGTTGTTATTCTTTTCTTATTAAACGATATATTTTCTCAATAAGCATTTTGACAATAATTTCTATAAATTTAAAAACAAAAGTATTTTTTTTTTTCAAAAAAGTAATTGATTTTTCTGTGTTAAGTATTTTTTTATTTCACAAATAAAACTAAAGATAGCCTTAATTCCACTACCTCGGAACCGTTCTTTCCGCTTCTTCTTTAAATAACCCTACGTTCTTTGACGGCCACGATTAATGGCAAAACTTTTCCAACCCAAATCCAAAATGAAACGAAACAAGATGCAAATAAGATAACCCTTTTTAAAAAATAGAAAGTTTGTGATCAAGGATGGCAATTTGAGGAAGTGTTTTGGAAAAAGGGAGAAGTGTATTTTGAAGCCTACCAAAATCCAATCCAACCATAACTACAAGGTGCATACATTGCCCCGAGCCCCCATCAATCTACCTGGTAAATTTAACCGTTGAGATTCCACCGGAGGAAGATTAATTCTGAACGCTAGTTTTTTGAGATTGTGATTAGGCAGATATAATATATTTATATATTGATAAGTGATCTAATTCGATCCGAGTTGGTTAAAACTACGTGTAGGGGTTTATTCTCCTTAATATAAGTTTGTTCGATATCTAAGTATTTAAGAAACAAAAAAGCAATTAAGAATTATATAATGTCTCATCATTCAGAGAATCCCACACCCCCTTTACGCAAACCCCAAAAACATGGCTACCGAACGATGGCTTTGCAACCGGACAAAAGCGAAAAGGATAATTTTTAGATAAGTGTCACTTATATTAGAAAATATATATAAAATTTTTTTAAAGAATAGTATTACAATAAAAAATTATTTAAGTACAATATTTTGACAAAAAATGAACATGGAATCACCAATTTTCAAAATATTCTCCTTTTGTGAAAAATGATTCTATTATAATAATAGTATTTCGCCTGTATATAGCTCAGACCTCTGTACAGAGGCTCAACTAGAGAATTTTTGAAATATATAACTTAGAAGGGGGTTTATCCATATCATACTACAACAGAGGAAAGAAATTTTAAGAAAAAAACACCGATAATTATTTCAATGGGTTGTAACTCTGAAAACAATGCGTATTTTTCAAAAATCATAGTTGAGCCTCTATAAAGAGGTCTGAGTTATATACAGGCAAAATATTATTATAATAGAAGATTTTTTCACAAAAGAACATTTTGAAAAAAAGGTTATTCTAAGTTAATTTTTGCCGAAATATTGTATTTAAATAATTTTTTTGTCAAAAAATGCTCTTAAAACAATTTTATACATGTATTCTAATCTAAGTGACACTAAATATCATGAAAATTATCCATTTATGCGCTTTTTTAAAATCACGGTTCCGAACGTAGTCGGATACCTTAACTCATAAATAATTCGTTATGATATTACCTATTTAAAATTTAGTCACAATACACGGAACTCTGTCCTCCAAATGCAGTTTAGTCATTAGTTAGGTATATTTTAATATTTTAAAAAGCTCCAGCTGTCGCATCACACACACACAATTTTGTTTTCATCACAAGAACTCTGTCCATAACATAAATCTTCCAAAAAGTAAGACCATTTAACATCGTCTTCTTGAAAAAAAAGTTGATTTTTGGTTGATTATTTGTAATTTTGAACGGTAAACACTTTATGAGGATTTTGACTTTGTCTGCTCGTTTGATGTAGAACTTGAAATTATGAACATTAACAGGAGCACCAGGTAAAAAATTGATGATAATGTGAAAAGAATATATTCACTAATTTCATTTTTATAAAATATTATTCTGTAAACATCACAAAATAAGCCAGTTATGATGATGAGGGCTGTAAAAAAAGCTGAAAAGGAAAAATCGAAATCTATATAATTTATTATTTTTATGGTATATTCATAAATGTAATGTAACTTATTAAATATTTTATATGAAACGACTCCGTGTATTTGAATCAGTAAACACTTAAATACATCTCGAATAAAGCTGCAAGTCAGGCTATAATAAATAACGAAGTTAAATGAAGCAACCGTTACTAAAATGTAAGAGAATGATTCAATTGTTAAAAGAGGAAAAATAAAAATATTTAAGCCTTAAGAATAAGCATCAATTTCCAAAGTTAATTCGAACATTTTTTTCGAAATTTCTCATTGTTACTGGATATTCCAAGGAAGAGTGTGGGCCGGATGATTTCAAAAATTATAGCAAAAACTAAAATTCCTGCAAAAAAAACATTTATTTTCTTTACGAGAGTAATTTTTTTATTTGCTTATACATGCAACCAATGTTTTTTGAGATCCGTAAAATTGTCCGACGCTTTCTGTAAATACATATGTAAAGTATGGTGAACAAAAACGTTTGAAAAACTCGAATTAAATCTACCTTAGTGTCTTTTAAGAATATGAGCTGTAACAGTACGAGTAAATTCTTGGAGTACAAAATACTGAAAACGAAATATTTTAAACAGTTTTCGTAAAGATAAACAAACCTTTCCTCAATATTTCTTGTTTTATGTTTATTCGTTTTGTTATTGGTGTGCTCTAGCACTTTAATCCCTATCAAATGCAGGAGTCCGAACAATAATATGTACAACCTTTGACAATAAAGTTCGGTAAATGAAGTCAAAAAGGCCGATCTGGTAACACTGGCAAAACAAAACGCTGTGCATGAAAAGTGGCAGGTGTTGACCATCTGCCCCACCATTGTTAAGTTGAGCATCGTTTATGTTCTGTGTAAGACTTGTTTTACAAAGTGCTTGTTTAGTGCGTTGGTTCTTAAATGTGAACACAGGTAAATTAACGAATAAAAATCAATTTAAAATTTTATTTTAAGCTTGGCAAGACATCAACAGATACTTATACGATGCTGGTACGTATTTATGAAGATCAAGCTCTGTCCATGAAGAGTGTGTACGAGTAGTTCGCCCACTTTCGAAAAGGCTGGAAAAGTGTTTCTGACAACTCCCATAGCGAAAGACCAATGACCTCCGTTAGTGATGAAAACATTGAGAAAGAGAGTTAATTAATCCCGAAAGAACGTGGATGAACTGTGCGCATGATAGGTGGAAGATGAGTGCTGCAAGGCACATTGAAGTTTTGACCCATTTCATGAAAGGTCTATGGAGAGCACGACCCCAGCACGCACAAGGCACATGGTTTTTTATTCATGACAATGCTCGCCCTCACACAGCCAATATCGTCAAACAGTTCCTGGCAAAAAAGGGGGGTACAAATTGACCATCCACCATTCTCGCCAGGTCTCAATCCATCAGACTTCTTCCTACTCCTAAGACCAAACTCGCTTTGAAAGGAAAGAGATTTGACAATATTTCTGACATCCAATGAAACGTGACGAGGCTTTGAACTCCATCTCAAAAGAAAACTTCTTGCAAAGTTTCAAATATAGCAGATTCATGTATATCCATGTATAGCAGATCACAGCTTTGCATAGTTATAGGAGGTGACTATTTTGAAGGACAGCAAAGTAAATTTCGTTTATATTTCATCTACGTTAATGTTACAGGACTATTCAACGAATTTTATTGTCAGATATTGTATTCATTCAACACTGAATAATCAGGAGATTTATGTACTCTGAATTGGCGTCGTTCTTCAATTGGATGATTCTTCAGCGATACATATTTTTTAAATTTTTAGCTGGATGTAATTGGCTACATGTTTGTTTTCTTACACGTTAAAATCTTCTTTTTTTAGATAAGCGTTCTTGTTAATTAGGAATTCTTTTAATCACGATTAAAAAATCAAATGTTTAATTTAAATACAAAACTTTGGGCAGTATATTTTTGAGAATTTACAGTTAGTTATATATCCTTTTTTGAATTATTTTCTTTCAAAAAAGAAAATATTGAATCAACAACTCAAAAATAAATTGAAGTGAACTGATGATGTTTTTATATTTACCTTTGAAAAAAATCATTAAATGAGATAATAGCCTTTGTTGCTCTTATCCCACATAAATATATTAACTGTAACAGTAAAATCATTAAAAAGGAATGAATTCAATATTATACTTTAAAGCAAATTTTATCTACATTACAGTCTCTTAGATCATTGTTACAAAATGATAAAACCTTAAACTAGTTTTTTATAATAGAAAAATGAATTCAATACTATAAATAATATTAATAATTCCTTTATATTGCTTAAAAATGCAATCTATTTAAATCTTTTTACTTGAAATCGTTAAGTAACATAGAATACTTCTACACTTTAACACGTTGATGTTATACAAAATAAAAAAGCAATCCGTCATAAAGGATCTTATGATTTTGCTTTGTATAAGATGTAAATATTAGTAAAATAATGATTGATTCTTCTCACTTATTTAAAATCTGAAAAATGAGAAATTTTATTGCTATGAGGTCCTCGCATTTTTTCAAAAAGCTTTTGTAACTTAAAAATTATTTGACTGTCCACCGTACATATTATATTTGAAGTGAATTTTTATTATCAGTGTTATTATTAAAAACATTCAAATATTGATATGAATGTGTGAGCACCTGTTGTTTCTTAATTGTACAGAGTTTTTTCCATTCGATTTCCTGCTTGTAATGCTAACAATAATACTGCTTTTTAATTTTAGCACGTACAATTCATTGCTATGACAACGCAAAAAAAAAATTAGCACCCAAATCAAACTTTTGTTAATTTATTCAATTCTCGGAAGTTTGATTGTGAATCCATAAAATATATTCTGAACTGCATTTCATATAAAGATATTTCTTTTTTACACGGATGACTGGATGCTTTAAATCTATTAAACGTATCTAAATAATCTCCGATATTCAGGCAGCTCGTAAAATATGTCCTGATGTAAAATGATAATGTCCGCCGTGTAGAGACTAGTGCACGTTAAATGTGTCATAGCTCAAATCTTCCGAACTGTCTAGTATTGAACTTTAGAAAGTGGAGTGCCAGCTCAGGTGTCGCCCTTATCGCTTGACCAAGGTTGAAAACTATGGGGATCATCACCAATAACCTTCATGTGGCTTTAGAGTGTAAGGTAAATTAAAACCAAATCGAATCAAAATCAAGATAACTTCAAAGCGTTCATGTTTTGGTAGAACATATATCATGTAAATCCGTTTGTTACATGTGTGTGCAAAATAAATATATTTTCGTTTTATGTAATATTTAATATACTTTTTCGAAATTCTCAAACTGCAGTCAGAATCACTGATTGAAACCATACTTTTTCTCTTAAAATCGAAAAAGGATATTAATCTCTATGCATGTTTTCTATTTTACATCAGTTTTTATTTTTATAGTTAAACCGAATTTTATTTAATCTTGAATCAAATATTAATTATCTTTAATAATCTACAATAAAAAATGTATACAACAAAATGAGCAATAACAAAGTAAATAAAAGTTATTTGGTGATACATAACGTATATCTCTGTGAACCTTTGCTTCAATTAACTTAGTATGTATCTATAGAAACACAAATTTAACCAAAAATTTGAAGTGAACAGAATAATTTCGAAAGAGATAAAAATTCCCTATAAATGTTTTAACAAACCAGAAACTCTTTAATTTCCTAGTATGAATCATTTTAAATAGTAATCATGATCGTAAGTCATTTATTATTGCAACAAGCAACGAATCGCTTTAAAAAATGACAGATTCTACGCGCCTATTCACTGATTTCTATTACTATCAACATAAATTAGATCTCAGACATAGAAGTAATATGCTTCTACATACATGAAAAAAAAAATTATTGGTTAGTAAGCAGAAAGGAATTACAGCTTTATTACTGCATATTCTCGAAAGCTCCGGTAGTTTTATCGCCTTCATTTGAGTTCTTCACTAAAATATTTTAACTTGTGAAAAATTTCACATTTGAGCATAAAAAAATCTCCAGGTCATACTAAAAACTCATCAAAAAGCCGCAAGATTAAGATGAATGATAAAATGCCTACAAAGTTGTACGGCAATACTGAAAAATGCTTTATGAGAGAATTTCGTATGTTTTTCATTCTTCTTCGGGTATTTGGAATTGAAATACCGGATCATTCTTCTCAAGTTAAACAGAAGGTGCAAGTTAGAAAAACCAAACTAATGTCGTTTTTCTCAGCTTATCTCAGATATATTTTTATCATCATCCTTTTCTCAGCAATATTAAATGCAATATTGTGGATGATAATTTTACCCAGAGGATCGAAAGAAATTACTAACACCTTCCTAACTTTATTAGTGGAACTGTTTTACGTGATAATCTTTAGAAGGCGTCGAGCAATTATGAGAATAACAGAGAAGCTTCGGAAAATACTGAATACTTTACAGCCACAGTATAACTTTAGACTGGAAAAATGGATGTACACCGTCTATTTCATTTCTATTCAAATTTCATTTGTCATTTGGAGTATAATGTTCAGTTCCATTTTCCACAACAGGTTGAAAATTTGCAGAAATTCTTCGAAGGAAGAGGAATTCCTTCATATCTTTCTTACGTTTGTTCTTTGGCTCTTTTAATTTCTGAGTTTTTGTTCTTTTTCGTATCAAAATTCATCTTTTCTATCTTCGTCATCTATTATAGTCTTATATGCAGAGTTATTCGATTGGGTTTTGGCCATCTGCTCGACTACGTCGTCATCAAACTCTTACACATGTGCATAGAAATTTGCTTGAAAACTATGGCAAGATTACGAAAAGCATGAGAAAAGTGGATAAAGAGGTTTCTTTACCAGCTTTCATTACAATCATTATAGTATGATTGGCTTATTTTGGGGAGGATACAGACTGGCATTTCGAAAACGTATGAGTAGTGAATATTTCGTTTCCTTAGTATGTGGCGTAAGTTACTACTTAACGTTTCAGGTACTCATAATGATCTCGGCATCCATGACAAACGAAATGGAAAAGAAAGCTAGGAAATACTATAAAGTGTTTGAAATGCAGAGTTTCTCATGATATGAGAGAAACAAAGTTTAAAGAAGTTTGCCGCGAAGAGATAACTTAACTTTATGGAAGATTTATGTCCTGGATAGATCTCTTCTTATTACTAGTTTTGGTACTTTGTTGACGTATGGAATTTTAATAGGTACTCTAGGTGAAGTGAATTGAAAGTAACGTAAACGTTAATAAAGATTTGTTGTCAAACTTTTATCTGAATCTAAAGACACAAAGAGATCATCCAGAAGAAGAAATATTTCTGTGTTTCTTAAATCATTATTTGTGTACATTAGTCTCCAAACATTTGCATTAAAATAAAGAACAGACATGTTTCCTTTGTTGCTTGATGTTTAATTTTATGATACTTTTCTTTTTATGGACAATTTTGAAAATGGAAAGGGCATATGTAATCAAGATACAGGTCATTCTTTCTCTCTCCCCTATCCAGTAGCGTAACATACACACCTCGCAATCCCAGCATCGAGGGGGTTCAGGAATCTAGGGGGCTTTAACTGGCTATTTTTTGAAATAGAAATGAATTCAATGTCTTAAATCAGCGATACTCAACCTGCGGCCTGTCCGCCGCATGTGGGCCACCGAACCTTTTTAAGTGGCCCGGTCATATAACCCATTGCTCTTGAGAACTTCACTTATTTAAGAACATTGTTTTAAAAATTTGGTGGGGAATTCTTTGACAAGAAATCAAATATATCGATTTTGCTTTTTTGCTGTCGATGTCGTACGGTTGCGAATTGATATTCTTTTTCTATTTGTAACGATTAAGGATAGTGATAACAGACAACATTGGAGTAGCAACAATTTTACGGGTGAAACTATTTTTAACAATCTTTCATACTTTGCAAGCGAAAAATATTCAAAAGATTTCGTGATTGACTGTTTTGTAGTGAAAAACTAATTTGGATCAGTACTTGTTTGATTTGTCACGAAAGTGCAGTATTTACAAAATACTAGTAAACAGGTATTATTCAATGAATATTTTTCCTCCAAGATTTCTTTCAAGAAATGATAAATAGACTTTCTTGGATAATATTCGCAAAAACAGCGAAGTGTTTTGTCGGGGGTAATGTCACTGTAGTAACAAAGACATCCTATGAAGTCTGCTATATTATTGATAATCATATGAAACTGTTTACTGATGTAAAAATTTTGAAGGAGTGTTTCAAAAACTCTTTTATATAAATTTAGTATTCGTGACAAAAACAAAAAAATATTAAAAAAATATTAAAAAAAAATAATTAAGAAAAGCAAAAGCGGAGTTATAATTATTAATTATTTTGATCAATTTTTCCACATTTTAAATTTTCAATGTTATCTTGGTTCTAAAGCATTTCCCCCTCCCCGCCTTAACTTCATGTTGCGGCCCGCGTGCAATAGCTAACGTATGTATGCGGCCCGCATGAAATGGGTGACATATGTACGCGCCCAGCAGAAAAAAGTTTGAGTATCCCTACTCTAATTAATAGAATAATTCCTTTATTGCTTAAAACGGTAATTTATTTAACTATCTTTTACTCGAAACCGCAAGCTAACTTACATTTCATCAACATTATAATTTTCCTGCCATACAAAAATAAAGAAACAATCTACTATCAAGTCTTACGATTTTATAAGATGTAAATATTGATAAAATAATGATTAATTTTTTTCCATTATTTAGAATCAAAAAAATAAAATTTTATTGCTTTTCAAAAATCTTTCGTAACTTACGGCTCACGGCCTTTTTCAAAATTTTTTCGAGACTGTTACAGTAAAAGTAACTGATGTTTTATATTTAGATTATATTATTAAGATGATTCTATAAGAGTAAAAAGTCAGTTTGATCAGCCATTAGTTTAAAATTTTAAAAAATTAGGAATTTTTGTTTTTTCACACAAACTCTTATAAAATACTCAATTTTTAAAACATTTTAGTCATTTTAAGTTATTTATGTTTCTTAGGTTATTGCAAACAAAAGTTAGTATGGATTTGAAAATCAATTTCCTTCTTGATTTTTAATAAATATTTTTCTAGAAAAACCTGGAAAAAACACGAAAATTTTTAAAATATCAACTTTAGTATTTTTTAGAAAAATAACTAGAAATCTCAGCCCTAAATAGATACTAACTTTTATAGAACATACGTTTGGGAGAATATACAAAAAAATTCAAGGTTCTGTCTTGAACAGGAAAAAAGCCTTAGGGATTAGAAAACACTTATACCTTCAAAATTGAAAGTCTGAGAAAAACGCATTTAAAGTTTGTAAAGTCATAAAACAAAAACTTATAATGCCTGTAAAGCTCTAATTTTTTAATATGTTATTTTCCAATGTATGCTCTGCATTAAAACACTATTTTAATTAAATATGACTGAAAATCATAATTTCTATTCAAAATATATTTTTGAATAATATGGATAGCATTTGTTAAGACGTCAGTTTGTTCAGCTTTATCTTAACTTAATATTTTCACAAAAGTTTTGAAACACAAATAATTTATGTACAAGATAATAATGATACTAACTTGAGCTAAAAATAGCCAGGTTTGCTCATAAAATTTAATTTTTTTCAGCTTTAAATTGGGGCAGTTTAGGAAGTTTTAGCTCTTGTTTTGTGTACGACTTTAAAATACTAAAATATAGTACTACAATATGTTTAGTATAAGGTAGTTTGATACATCAAGGAAATATGTTATATTTGCAACATTTGAATTCAAAATACTTGTATTCGGAAGTCTAATTGCAGAATCAGCTGAGGGCTGACTTTTCGATACATTATCATTTTCAGTAGTATTTCATCTCTTAGAAATATTTGTTTCTCACAACAACCTGAGAACGCATTAGCCATGGCATTTTCTCTACTAAAAAAATTAATGATAAAGATTTTAAGCTATATAAACTATTTTGAAAGCAAAAATTGGCCATGAAATTAATCTTAATTAATTATGAGAACTCAAAAAACTCAAAACATAATCAAGCAGAAATTATTTTATTAATAAAGATTGGAATTAATAACCATTTCAAACTAAAAGCTCAAAAATATTTTTAATTAATTCAATTTAAGAGTGGAAAAATGCTTTAAAATGAAACCGAATCCGAAACCATATAGCTCATAAAACTTCAAATATATTAAATACTAATTTGCTAACAGATCTGAAATTTCGTGGCAAGCTTCTCAATGATATGGGCCACTAGAAAATGTAAAAAAAAAAAATTTCGGTAAAAATGAAATTTTTAGGGTACTGTGTATTCTTAAAAAACTTTTTGAACTGTCCACGGTACATCTCATATTTGAAGTGGATTTTTATTATCAGGGTTATTAAGAACATTCAAATATTGATATGAATGTGTGAGCACCTCTTGTTTCTTAATTGTACCCAATTTTTCAATTCAATTCCTTGCTTGTAATACTAACAATAATATTGCTTTTTAATTTCAGCACGTACAATTCATTTCTATGATAACGAAAAAAAAAAAAATTAGCACCAAAATCAAACTTTCGTTGATTTATACGGTTCTCGGAAGTTTGAGTACGAATCCATAAAACATATTCTGAACTGTAATGGACTCGATTCATCTGACGTCATAATCACATGACAATTCGCTAAACAAATAGCCACGTGTTTGATTCAGTGAGTATTTTGGCAGCATTTTCGGATTTGTATTTAATATCATATAAGAAAATAAAATCTTTTCTTTTCTTTAATTCGAAAAAAAATACAATTTCTATTTTCATGCATTACTGATAGCTTTATAAATATTTTTTTTTTTTAAATTTCACATTAATATTTCTTTCTTTCTTTATTTTTTTGTTTTATTTTATTTATTTATTTATTTATTTTTGCAAAATTACAATTTATAAATTCTTGGAACACCTATCCTTAAATTATGTTGCTTGACTATCGATTCCGGTCACCAAAACCGCCTATCGCTAAATTAAGTTGCTTGCTTTGCAATCGATTCTGGTCGTCTTAAAAAATTGACATCGCAAAGCCCCCCCTGTTCCGCACTTTAACACTTAATTTGTAATTATAAATGATTTTGTTCATTTGAGTGATCTATAATTTTTATAACACTATGTGTCTGTCGAACTAATTACTAAGCCTAAAAGTATATAAAAACATAAAAGACACAAGATCAAAGAACAGAATGTATAAACTATGCTTAAAGATCTAAAAGCTGTAAACTAAAACTATGTATATATTTAATAACTATACGAAAAGCAAAAGACCAGAAAACATATTAAAAATATTTGGAGTTTAAGAAATATAAAATTTAAAGAATATGCAATTTAAATAGAAGCAAAATCGACGGTTAGCACGCATCCACAAGTGTAATAAGATTAGCTGTTATTGTTGTTGTTGTTACTAATGTCACCTGATTGGAAAAGGACAGATAAAGGCCCACGAAATTCATCATGGCAAGAGGGCTAAGGGACGCCTGTCGTTAGCCATAGCTTTGAGCACCATACGGGTGACAGAACGATTTAGCTCGGTTTCACCCCAATTTTGAAAGAGAACACCCTGAGGTGCTCAGGGACCTCCCACCTCTCTTTTCCTTCCACCAATTTCACTAGAGGGCTTGTGGCTCGACGACTATTTTAAGTACCCCCATGCCGCGAAGGCACTATATATTTACAAATATCCGTGTCTTCTACGGGATTCGAAATCAGACCCAACGACACAGTAGTCAGCATCTCTACTCCCTATACCGGATGGGCGATTATTGTTTATTATACGTTTGGCAATCGCTAAACGACCGCAGCGCCCCTCTTGTGTAATCGATCCCATAGTCTCATGTTGTTTTAGAGTGTGACGTAAATTAAAATTAAATTGAATCAAAACACTGGCGTAGATAGTCCTGAGTGGGCCCTGCATCCAAATTTTTGGGGCCCCATTTTTTTCTTTAAGAAAATGAACGTATTAATAAAACCTAAGTGACTATGTCAGAAATATTACACTTCTTGGGGCCCCTGTATCTTGGGGGTCTCGTATCACTTATATGGCTGATAAGGTGGTAGCCACGTCCCTGAATGAAAATCAAGATAACTTCAAAGTATTAATGGGCTGGCAGAAGATATATGGTTTGTAAATCCGTTTTTCGCGTGTGCAAAATAAATGTATTTTCGTTTTCACTGCATATTTAATATACTTTTTCAAATGAAATGCTCAAACTGCAATCAGTATCACTGATTGAAACCGTCCTTTTTTTCTCTTACTTTTATATGGGATATTAATCTCCATGAATATTTTCTATTTTAAATCAGTTTTTAATTTTTCAGTTTCATTTAAATCGAATTTATTATCTTTGATAATCTACAATAAAAAATTTACAACAAAATGAGCAATAACAAGTAAATAATAGTCTATTTTGTGATACATAACTTATTACTTTGAAGCTTTGCTTCAATTAACTTAGTATGTATCCATGGAAACCAAATTACCTATATACATTTTTAACAAACCCGAAACTCTTTGATTTCTCACAAAAATCATTTTAAATAGCAATCATGATAGTAAATCATTGACTACTGCAGCAAGCAAAATCTGTTTTAAAATGATTGATTCTTCTTGCGCCTCTTCACTGATTTCTATTATTATCAACATAAAGTAGATCTCAGACATATAAAAATTATATGCTTCTGCGTGATGAGAAAAATAATTATTCGTTAGTAGCAGAAAGAATGAATTGTGACTTTAATGCTTCAAGTTCTCAAAAACTCCGGTAGTTTTATCGCATTTATTTGAGTTCTTCTCTAAAAGATCTTAACACGAAAAAATTTCACTCATATAAGCAGAAAATATCTCCAGGTCATACTAAAAAGGAATAATTCGTCGAAGAGCCACAAGATTGAGGTGAGTGGTAAAATGCCTGAGAAGTTGTACGCGCGCGGCAATGCTGAAAACAGTTTTATGAGAGAATTTCGTGTGTTTTTCATTCTTCTTCGGGTGTTCGGAATTGAAATACCGGATCAGTCTTCTCAAATTAAACAAAAGGTGAAAGTTAAAAACCAAACTCATGTCGTCTTTCTGTGCTTATCTCAGATATATTGTTATCATCATCCTTTTCTCAGCAATAGTAAAAATAACGTTGAGGCTTATAATTTCATCCAGAGGATCAAACGAAATTATTTACACCTTCCAAATTTTATCAGTGGAAATGTTTTACGTGTTAATCTTTAGAAGGCGTCGAGCAATTATGAGATTAACAGAGAACCTTCGGAAAATACTGAATACTTTAAAGCCGCGGTATAGCTTTAGACTGGAAAAATGGATATACACCGTTTATTTCATTTCTATTCAAATTTCGTTTGTCATTTGGAGCAAAATATTCAGTTCCACTCTCCACAAAAGGTCTGAACATTTGCAGAAATCCTTCAACAGATGGGGAATTCCTACACATCTGTCTTTCGTTTGTTCTTCAGCTTATTTAATTAATGAGTTTTCTTTCTTTTTCGTAACACAGTTCATCTTTTCTGTCTTTGTCATTTATTATAGTCTTATATGCAGAGTTATTCGATTGCTTTTTGGCCATCTACTCGACCTACTCCGTCATCAAACTCTTATCCATGTGCATAGAAATTTTCTTGAAAACTATGGCCAGATTTCGAAAAGCATGAGAAATGTGGATAAAGAATTTTCGTTGCCAGTTTTCATTACAATCATTTTCAGTATGATGGGATTATTCTGGGGAGGGTATCGGCTGGCATTTATGAAACATATGAGAAGTGAATATTTCGTTTCCCTTGTATTTACTGCAAGTTGCTACTTGACGTTTCAGCTACCGATAATGATCTCGGCGTCTATGACAAACGAAATGGAAAAGAAAGCTAGAAATACTATAAAGTGTTTGAAATGCAAAGTTCCTCATGATCTGAGAGAAACAAAGTTTAAAGAAGTTAGCACAAAGGAGAGTGACCTAACTTTATGGAAGATTTATGTCCTGGATAGATCTCTACTTATTACTAGCTTTGGTACATTGCTGTCATACGGAATTTTATTAGGTACTTTAGGCAAATAAACGTCAATGAAGAATTTTTGTCTGAATGGTAAGATACCAACATCTTTATCAAAGAAATCATTTAGATGGAAGAAAATTTTGTACTTTTTAAATTATTCTATATGTATATAAAGGATTCAAAGATTCGCATTATAAGGGCGTTGGCGAAATCAACTGACAAATTCACAAGGTTGATAGTAAGTGGCATGGGGACGACAAATTACCTAAGAACATGAAGTATTAAACCACATTTATTGGGAGTAACTTTCAAAAACAGTTATGAAGAGTGTGATGTCGAGTGAAATGAAAAGATGCACTAAGATGTAGTACATACATTTAATAGACATCAAGCATGTTTACCAGACGAACAAAGCATCACAGCTCGACGTCAGAAACGCAACTACAAATGATTATCACAGAAACTGTTTGAAGTTGGGTTCACGTTGGACCAACATCGACGGCTGAAGTCATGTCCGACGCTTTCAAATAAATGTGGTGTGCTGGCAATGTCAGCTGAAGCGACGAGGTCCTTGACCTGATGTCCTCCACTGTAGCCACCGGTGTCTCATACAAATTAATCTCAGGTGGCCCCAGGAGAAGAAAGTCAAGGAATTGAGGTACGGGAAGAGTGGAGGTCAAGCAACAGGTCCACCGCATCCAATCCACCTGTCAGTATATATAGTGTGGAAGTGGTACGCACCACATCGAAAAATGTGCTGGTGCACACGTTCTTGTGCGCAGTGGCCGATACTCCCTGAACCACAATCCACCTTCTGGGATAAGTGAGAAATTTGCATTCGTCAGGTCTCTTCAACCCTACCAAGGCACGTCAAAACTTCATATTTGTTTGACCACCCCCTCGTCTGGCTCACCCATCACCCGACGGCTACTATTATCTCGATTTTCACCGACCACGCGTGGTTTGAGATCCTATGTTCTATGGCGATTTGTCGTCCCCCACGGTGCCTACTATCATGTCACGTAATTTGTCGTTTGAATTTGACAATACTTTGTATATACAATAAAGAATGACTATTTATGAATTAATAAAATTCAACTTTCTATGTACAGGATTAGAGAGAGAAGAAAAAACTCTATATTTCATTTATTATTTGATGTTTGATTTTTTTATGATACTATTTTGAAAGGACAATTTTAAAAAAGGATGGAATATATGTAATCATGATCCAGGCCATTCCCGTATCTTATTGTGCAAAAAAATACTGGCAAACGACAGATGAATAATACGCACTCAAAATTTTGTATTCGGTATTTATCTCTTATACATAAAGCACAGACTTTTCCATTGTGTATTTGTGTTTAAATTTTTGTTTGTGTCAATCAATAATACAGCAGCTTCATTTAAATAAAACATTATACCAATGATACCTTTCGTCTTAATGAAATACGAAACTATATGAAATAGAATCTAATCAAAAGAAAACAAAGGTTTTATTGTATAAAAGTCTTTTAAGATCAGTATTAACTTGATATATGTCTCGAGCAGATGAGAACATAAGTATCTAAGAAAGGAAGATTTTAAGATTTATTTTTGAGGAATTCAGGAAAATGGAACTTGGCAAAGAAGATCAAATTTAGAGCTCTATCAATCATATAAAGAATCTGATATTGTTAACTTCACCAAAATACAACGAATTAAACGGGCAGGTTTCTTTGTCAGAATGGACGAAGACTGCACCACTAAAGAAGTCTTCAATGTCCAACCAACTTGCACACGAAGAAAGGGCAGGTCAAATCTTAGATGGATTGATGGCCTAGAAAAAATCTCCTAGTTTTGAGAACTAATAATTGGAGAACACTAGCAGGAAGAAGCTAGCCTGAAAAAGATTTCTTGAGAAGGCCAAGCCCACACTGGGCTGCGAGCCACTGAGGAAGGAAGGAATGATACATTTCATTCAAAGCTCTTATTGGACACGAAGGTTAAAGTTACATAAAAATTTAATACTATTTTTGTTACATATTCTATTTATATATTCGATTACTTTATATACAATAAAAATGAAAAGCTTATGGCTAAAATTAGGGCAAACCTATTCACAGTTTTATCAAAATTCGAAAACTAGAGGATTTGTTTCCAGATTTTTGAAAGTACCTTCCTTTTTTAATTTGATTGCCAATTTTGTGTTTTGTATCCAAATGATTTTTACCCTGGAATGAATAGAAAATATCTCAATGTTTTTTTTTAAAAATTATTCTTACCATTCCAAAGCAAGAACATTTGAGTAAGATCTGAATGTATTCCATGTCAGTCATTTATGTTAATACTAATTAAATGAGTTTATGTTGAATACATTAAATATATATATTGAGTTCTGTTCAGTACTTCCATGACAAAATTCAGTTGGGATTCTATTGAAAAATATCATTAAAATTCTTTTTGTTCATTCATGCTCGAGGAAAAATTTCTCAACGTTTCATAATTTTTTAAAAAAATTTGTTTTATTCTGGGATTTATATTTTAATACCACAACGAAAATTTACTGAAAAAAAAATTCATTCAACTTCCAAGAATATTACAGGTATAATAACATTTGGAATATTATCACCAAAGAAAAATACTACTAAATGAATATTTTTTTAGTAGTTTTCCTTCTAAAATAATAAATTTTTAAAATATTGATAAAGAGCAATGGACTCTTACATGGGTCGGCAACCTATGGCACGCGTGCCACATGCAGCACGTGGTATAATTCTCAGTGGCACTCTATACTACTCTACACATTTTTCAATTTTTGAGTGGATGGAAGTTGAAATATTTGTAATGGACCTTAATTGACAAACATTTTCAGAATTTTGGCTATTTACAGAATTACGAAAAACCTTAAAGATAACTTCTAAAGATAAATTTACAACAATTTTGTAAATTATTGAATGTCTTTGCTGGAGAGATTTAATTGTTTGAAGAGAGAAAAATTGCATGTTCTCTGCTTTCCCTTATGTGGTTCTATGTATCCAAGTAATAAAATCTTTCCTCGTATAAAAAATATTTCGAGCCCGCAATGAGATTTTTTAACAACTAGATTCTCCCAATTGTATTAAATTAAGAGTCACACAATTTACCCTTGATTTTGCGATATGAAAGAGTGGAAAGCAGTAGGTTCAGATTAAAATTTGTATTTATCTTTTTATTTAAATATAATGAAAGGAAATACTTATATTTTATGTTGTGTATTTCTTATTCTAATAAATATGTTTAAAAATGCATAAACATGAGTACAGTTTTATTTATTTATTATTATTTCTGTTGTTGTTGAAGAAATCAGTACTTTTTTTTGTGTGTGTGTTAAGAAGTACCTTTAAATGAAACAAAATTAATATATAGCAAAACTGCAAATATCTATATTATTGACCCCTCTTTTTTAACTCTGCATGCATAATAGCGGGAATCGAAATGTTTCAAACATGTGTGGCCCACTGAATCATATTGGTAGATTAGTTTGGCTCGCCAGAGCTAAAAGGTTGCCGACCCCTGGACTAAGTATATCTAACACATCATAAGAATATGATAAATATTATTTTCCTAATGACTGGAGATTAAAGTTGTTGATTTAGGTAGCATCTATTTGCATCTATTATTTTCAGTGTAAATATTCACTAAATCTATCACAATTAAACAAAAAGAGGTAGTACTTATTATTTATTTTATTACTTACGCAATATTCACTTGCAGGAATATGAATGCGGACACTGATCTCTACAACTATATATAGATATAATGCTTTCTCAAGCATCTCTCTCTCTTCTCACTCCCCCTAAATAAAAAATTTACGCTATAATACGTTTGATGATTAATTAAAAAAAATGTAAATTATGTTAAAACAATAAAATGTTCTATACTTTTTCAGAAAATATATACAAAAGTAAAACATTAGAATAACATATATAAAAAGGTTTAAATAGAGGCCATTAGGAGGGAAAAAAAGAGTTATTTCTTATTCAACATATATACTTCAGTAAAGCATTTAACATTTTCTTAGAAGGAAACATAATTTTTACTGTACTAGAATTTTCGATGAAAAAGCAAACTTTTTTTTAAAAAAAATTTAACATTGCTATGTGACGGATCTATCCACGACCTTCATTAATATAATCCTCTTAAAAAATCTTTGATCTATCAATTCGAGTTTATTCACAACCAACCCTCTGAAGAAGAAACCCTTATTATGTAAATTAGGTCGGCTATATATAGTCTAGGTTTAAAGCTAGAAGGAGAGAAAATGAGGAGATAGAAAGAGATAATAGATGCTACTGATCAGGTATATTTCATTTTTATAGTATAATTCAGATTTGGGAGAAGTATAAGAATTAAAGTGACGATTGGTCACTACAGTTTAATTAGTGATCGAATAATCTGGAAAGTAGATTTGATCTAGAATGAAGTTGGTCGATATTTTTAAAGTCTTTGCACACTTGGCGTATATCGTTATTAATCCACATATTGCTTAATTTGAGAACATCTCTGAAATTACAGTAGAACGTCGTTTATCCGAACGTTTATTATCCGGAGCGTCAAACATCCGAACCATTTTTTTTCCAACTTCTGTCAATTTAGAAGGCGAATAAGACTACAATGACGACCACAGGGAGGAGATAACCAACCTTGTCCAATCGATCCCACTATTTCAAGAATGCAATAAAGAAGTAGAAACCTGGATGGCAAGCGATTCAGAAGACTGTGGACTTCAAATGCTAAATGATGACGAGATTGTGACTTCCGTGCAAGAAGAATTCGATCCTGTCGACGATGAAACGGATGAAGACGAGGACAACAACAACGAAAGTAGCAAGGGTCCATCAAATGATGACGCGATTTCTGCGTTAGAGATAGCTCTGGAGTGGTACGAATAACAATCAGAGTGCTGTCCTACTCAACTTCTGCTGCTCAAAAGAATCGGAGACCTTGCAGCGAAAAAACGAAGGTATACAATGATACAACGAAAAATAGGTGATTTTTTTCCTCAATAAAGGTAAAATTGCGACATTTTGCACCTATTTTGTTTTTTCTTCAAGCAAGTTTCCCGCATGGGATGATTTTCAATACTTGCAAGTGTCTGTTCATATACTGCATTCGGTGTTCGGTTATCCGAACAATCGTGTATCCGAATGGTGTCCGGTCTCAATAGATTCGGAAAAACGACTTTCTTCTGTACTTGAATTGTGTTGCTAATTGTGATCAATAAATATTGTTTTTGGATATGGCTAGTCTTCCTTTCCTTCACCCTACATCTCTAGGCGAGAACGAGAGAATATCTCGTTCTTCACAGCTGTCTTACAAATTTAGCTCTTGAGCAAAAAAAAAAGTCCATTGCCGTCCTATGACAAATGAAACACAAGATAAGAGCAGTGAAAAAGATTAGTATATTCAGTGTGATTTAAAATTTTAAGCTGTACTTTTTAATATAATGTAATAATGTGTATGTTTGTGTGGAAATGTACCATGAATGTTAACACGATACGTAACAAAATAAAATACGCATCATACATATTTGATGTATTGATTCACACACAAACAAAATACCTTCGAATAATTTTAATGTATATTTCAGGAAAGTAATCAAGAATTTGAATAAAATAAAATAAATGCGAAAATTATTTTGAGAACATATTCCTTAACTTATAACCGTGAAAATGTCCCACATTTTTTCTGATAAAAAAAAAAAAGCAAATACATCTGTCCAGTAATAAACTTAAAAATATATTATTTCTTATCAATGCAATATTTAAGATTTAAAGACATAAAATTTAATTGAATGGATACAAACTAAATCCATGTATATTAAGTGGCGAATATACATGAATTTATTATTTAAAATATACTTATATAAACGTTAAAAATGTATGGCACGCAATTATTAATCAAACATGTTGAAACGACAATTTACTACGATTTAAACTGAGCAAAATTTGAAACTAATATTTCAAAACAGTATTATTTTTTATCATAATATAATTAAGTTAAGTACATGATGTTTTTTAAGGTAATTTCAGTTTCAGTTAAATTATTTACGAAATTCACATATCTAATGATCCAAAAGAACTAATCAGAATCATGAAATACCTGGATGATTGTTTAAATTACCCCAACATTCATTATTGTATTAATCCAATGATTCTCAAACTTTTTGAAGTTAACTTCTTATGTGGCATGTGGTAGGGAAAAATTTTCGCGCGCGTTACGCGTTACCAGTTATGGTTACACGATGAACGTAAGGTAGAAATGTATGAAGTTCCGAATTTCCCCACGTTTTTTAAATACAGTTTGAAATAATAATGATAATAATAAATTTGTTAATTATATATATAATATTACTTTAAAATAAAAATTATACTATTCAATACATATAAGCGGCTCTTCTAAGATCGTAGATGGTTACATTTGACGATCTACCTAAAGTATCTCAAAGTATGCTGCAAAATTTTATCATTAATTTTTTT
>BMAV01026376.1:57076-67247 GCA_019973955.1 Trichonephila inaurata madagascariensis | reverse complement strand
AATTTATTAAACATTTAAGAAACTAAAATAATGCAGCATACAATCGTGAAAAGGATTTATATTAATTTCATATTATTTTCCCCTCAGTGCAGTTCATACAGAAAATAGTAATCGAAATCCTTTTATTCGTAACTAAATTCATTTTCTGCATGGTGAAAAACGCTCCTTAAATATACATTTGTAAAAAGATGGAAATGAATTTTTCAACGACAGATATATTGACTTTTTTCTTCTTTTTTTTTAAAAAAAAAAATGCATTTCGAAACTTTGCCACATAAAATATTCCTTCTAGAATAAGCCAGTGTTGGTTTCGGTTGTTGAGTTGTCATGCTCATTGAAAGCACTTCAAAATCCCTCCATTGCAAATCTTCCTGCTCAAATCTGACGCCACAATCTGGCACCTGCCATTCAACGTCTTCCACTCCTGCCAAGTTTTCGAAATACTTATTCCCTCTTCTTTCAGAGAGAAAAACCTCATCTCTATCTATCTCTAGCAGTTCTCTTTTGTCTGGATGATTTGGCGAGCAAGAAAGAAGACAACAACGTTGTTTTGACACCCGACGCAAATCGCACATCCATTGAAAATTCGTCGCCAGAAGATTAGGGGCGGCACTGGAATAAAAGTCCCAATCGAATCAATGGCGGGGATAATGATCCAGTATGCTTCATAATAGCACTGATGATTTTCACATGGAAATAATCTCTCTGCCTTGAAATTACATCGCATCTTTTCGGAATGAAGTTTGCCAGCCGTAGGGCGGCCATTTTGGTAGTCATCCGTGCCCGATTGCTTTTTTGTGGCGAAGTCTCTTAATTATGTCCTCTTCTTTTTATGACCTCTCGCCAAGTAAGTTCGCGAATTTTCATCCATTAGGGGAAACGCAATTCTTGGGGTGCGGTAATTTAAGTTTTCAATTGGTTCTGTTTTGGTGTTTTATTTTTATCTTTGGCAAGAGGAGAAAGGAATGGACCGTGTTGGGTGGAAATTTTCCGTCTTCAAAGCGACTAGGTTATTGTAAATGTGTTTTTCTGATTTGTTGTGTTTGCGTCACTGAAGCACTTGGGATAGTGCTAATTTTTAAGCCGTTTAAATTTGCTTTCTGGTGGGGTGTTTTTTTTTTTTTTTTCAACTTTAGTTTTCTTTTATTGTAACTGTTTCACTTCATTATTTCGGGCTCTGCAGATTTTTAGAAACGTTGGTATTATAAATATTCCCGTTTTATGAAATCGAAGAAATGGCGCGTTTAACGCCGCGTTTAAATACTAAAATATAGAATTAAGAATTTTGTAATGTGTTGTAATTATATATTTTACAATTTTAACTTACGTTCCTGAATGTCAAAAAAGTACTTGTTCTTTAAATTTTCTGCTTTTGATACAATGTGTTGCACATTTTGAACTCATTGTTCTCGCTATCCATGACATTATTTTAATTTTCAATGGTACTAAGATGTCAAATAGGGAAATGAATCCTAAAATTTCATCTTGATGTGTATTCGTGTGTGTTGAATGCAATGTTTGTTTGCGTCTCATTGTGTAATGCAACACCAGGGCTAATGGTCGCAGATCTCGTAATTTTGAACTACCGTCAAGTGCCGAGGATGACACCTGAGCTGGGAACCCACTCTCCTAGCATCCACACCTCTAGTGAAGCCTTTGAGCCGCGACCGATTTAACGTGCATCAGGGGCAGCTCTAGGGCCGGACAATCCGGACCCCTGCCCGGGGCGGAAAATTTGAAGGGGGCCATTTGGATCGAATTTGAAATATATATATATATATATTTTGTAACAAAGAATTCGATATATTTTTTGAAATATTATTGGGTGTGAATTTGGTATTACATTTAACGTATCTTATTATTTTTTTTTTTTATTTTGTACTCTGTATACTTAATGATAGTTTTCTTTTGTGTTTAAAGTTGAAGGGGTTGAGGCGGGAGTATATATTAAAGCATGAAATTTAATATTTATTTTTGTTTACACATCTTTCACTTGTAAATTTATCCCCAGCCCGGAGTGAGGTCACAGCGGACATTTCATTCACTCTTAAGATTTCCCGTTTTTAGCCAACCAAAAGGCGACAAAGGTAATAAGAGATTATGGTAGATAGAAAGTCACAGAAAATGCTTTATTGTCTTGAGTGTAGTTTCTATATTTTAACACAAACGCTTGTGAACCCCACCATCAGTAGACCATTTTTCGAAGAAATTGGCCTGCCGAATTTGACGATTTCTACTCTTACATTTCACTCATTTGATATAATAACAAATAATTATATGTCCTTATTTTTCGAATTGTCTCGAATCTTTTAAAACAAAACTATATATATATAGAGAGAGAGAGGTGGCATTTTCCATTTCTGTCCGGGGCGGCAAAACTGCTATAGCCGGCCCTGCTTACATCAACCCTTTGACAGAGAGAGAGAGAGAGATCTATTTAAACCAATAATTCTGTTTTTATAACGCGTTTTATATCAGCCAAACTTGCACGTAATATAAAAAATGAACAGTTAAAAATAATATTTTCTTTAAGTAATTTCTTTAACCATTGACTGTCTACGATGAGTGTATTATATGATTAAATAGTATTGATAATTCGCAGTTTAAATTGCAATTTTAGTGAAAAGTTAAGAATATTCGTAAACTTCTCAAAATGTTTGAAATAATTTTAAGGGAAAAACAAATTAAATATTTACAAATAATAATTTGTTCGCATCGTCAGAGCTCAAGTGCCTCCCTCTAGGGAGGAAACAGGGTGCCAAAATTACTTGTGGTATTTGGTATCACCTATATGGTGCCGCACTGAAAAGTGATACCAGCTCCTGGAGAATATACTAGGTCTGAAAATGTAAAAATACCAATCCGAAAAAATAATAATTATGAAACAATTATTTATGGTGTAAATTCTTTTTTTCTTAAATGTATTGTCTTCTATTAGTCATCACTGAAGCAAATAAGAATCGACACATTGTTTCAATTTAAGCAGTAAGTGGCGCAGTATTTTTGTAGGGCAGTGATGCACGTTAAATCTGTCGAGAGCTGAAACGTCCTCCCGTTGGTGTGGTAGTTAGGAGAGGGGGATGCCAGCTCAGGTGTCGTCCACATCACTTGACTATGGTTTAAAATTACGTGGTCCGTCGCCAAAAGCACTCGTGTAGCTGAACAGTGCGACGTTAATATTCACTCACTCACTCCATCGACAGTAGTCCTTGTGTTGCTGTATAATGCAACGTTAATAAACACTTGCTCACTCAAACCGTCACCAGATCAACCAGGGAAAGAATTGGAAGGTATGTAAATATCATAAAATGTGTAGAAAAGTCGGCTCAATGGCTCTCGGAGGGTTCACCCATGTGATGGCCTGTTTTTTAAGCATTTTTAGGAAGTATTTTTTGATGACCAGTAAAATGATAGAACTTTACACTTTTCATCATTTATTTATATGTATCTTAAGAATATGTATATAAATTTTTAGCCAAAAATATCCAATAGAACGTGAGCTATAGTGCTCTGAACACACCCGCCTTGGAAAAAATGGACGCTCACTTCCTCCACGATTCCGGCTGATTGGCTTTTATAAAATTAAAAAAAAAATAACGGCATTTTAATTTATAAGCTTAAATCCTTCAAATGAACTATACTCAATAGAAAATATCAAAAATTGGATTTTCGTTAGACCTCTGAAGAAAAAGTATAGAATTTCATGGGTTTTTGTGTTACGTGATTGTTATAAAAAATAGAAATGTTTTGAATTTTGGAATGATCGTAGTTCATTTGGTGCATATATTTGTGCTGAGTTTACCCTACAAATTTGAAGTCATTCGGTCAAACCGTTCTTGAGATATATATGATGAAGGAAAGTTTGAAAAACACAGTTTTGAGGAAAATGCGTTTAAAGCTTCCAGTCCGATCAAAACAATGAAAATCTTAGCGCGCCAAACAGATGCTCTTCTAACACCTGCTTCTTTATAACGACTTCGAATTTTAAAAAATCAATTTACCACCGTATTCTAGACATGTTAAAGAAGCAATTTATGGAGAAAAAAAAAATATTTTGATTTTTTGAACCCATCACATGGGTGAACCCTCTTAGGGTAGCATGCCTGTTTCATAAGCCCAAGGTTGCAGGTTCGATTCCGGTTGGAGTCGATTGATTTTCTGAATGCGAAAATAGTAGGCACTCATGTCGTATAATTATGAGGCATGTATGTTGCGTATCAATTTGGCTCTGGTACCCTCGGCATTATTTATCATTCGAGGAAAACCTGGATTGAATAAATTCAAGTGTAGAAATTTGGTGGCGAAAACCGCCACTAGATAGTGCCGCCATAAAATGGCTCTCGCATTTGAGGACTTACCGTGTCTGCAAAGGCTTAGTTACCAAAAATGAGTTCATTAGAAAATAATGTGTAAATGGTGTTAGACTTGCTAAGTTACATTATGGATTGTACCATATTTTGCTCAACACCATTATCCTACAGCAGATTAAATTAAAAAGAAATTATTTGTCATATAGTCCTTCCCCTTTCATATGTCAACTATATAAATTAAAGTAAATAAATGAATGTATGTAATAAAATGAAAAAATAAAGTCATTTCATGAGAAATTAATAATTTCATATTACACAAAATATTTTATGTTTGACGAGTATGCTCGTCATCGCTTAATTTACGCGACTCACTGCAGATACGCCTGTTCCTAAAATGTCGAAACAGCTAATGGTTATTGTAATAAAATGGAAATTTTATAATCTATTCTTTCATATCTTTTTTTTTTTATTATTATTCTGTTTCATTCCCCTTTAAAAAATTCTTTAAAAAAAAAATCCTGGTAAAGGGCTATTAATCTCACGAAAAAAAGCTTCCTTCCTTTGCAAGCTTAATTGTGGCAATAAATAAATGCAACTCTTTGTTACTTTGTTGTTAAACTACAAATAAGATAATAGGCGGATCACGTAACATATATACATACATATATATACTCACATACGTGCATCCATTGAACTTAACTACCAACTGTGAAAATATCCTGTTTGATGTGGTCACTGCATCAATGATTTTTGATATATGCCTAGAATTTAAACTCATTAAATTTTTCTACTTTGCATTAATTTTCCAAAGGAATAATGTTGAAAAGGGGTCTTTGTGACGTGATTGTTATCAGTAAAATCGAATATTTTTAAAGAAATGAGGTAATTTGAAGGGCATAGTATTGTTTGAAATATCTCTATGGCTTTCTTCTTGAATGATTTTAAATAATCCATGAGATTTTTCTTATTATTCTATATGTGTTCGAACTTTTTCGATCGCGTGCCCCTAAAACAAAAAATATCTGTAAGAAGTACCCCGCTTTACATATATATATAATCATAACCCAATACTTATTTCGAGTACCCTTAAGTAACATTCTGCGTCCCCACAATTTGGAGATCACTGTTTTATACGAGCAGTGGCGCACACAAGGGGGGGGGTCCTAGGGGTCCGGACACCCCCCATAGCCCTTGGTTTTTTTTCCGATTGGTTATAATCCTATGCATATATTACGTAAAATTTAATTATATATTTGTTACTAATGATTAATTAATGCTAGTTATATTTATTCTATAATTAATTTTGTATTGTTTTTGTTCCCGAAAATGAACAAAATCAAAAGAATATGTTGTGCGGCGTATTGGAGCATGATTCCAAAATGGTAGACTTTTGCCCCCGCCCCCCCCCCACCTTGAAATTTTTTGTGTGCGCTACTGTATACGAGCCGTAAATGCGTACATCAATTAATGTAGTAATTTTGATACGTTATATTTGGATGTCACCAGAGAATAATTAGAAAGTGCAAAAAGAAAAATAGCGTACTTTAACCCTTTCTAAGGACGTGGTAAGTATACTTACCACCAATTGCATTAATTTTTAAATGTCCATAGTAAGCTATTTTATTATATTTTATTTGTGCTGTCATCATTAATAACTTCAGAAAATTGTAAACTCTTACACACTTTGTCACCAACTTCCTCCTCCACATAGTAACAGCATTAAAAACTTCCTCATTGATCTGGCAATTTCATGGAAAATAGTATTGAAATTTGTCATCTATGAATAAAAAAAGGCTTTATATAACATACAATTATTTTTCCAATTTGTAGTATTTACAAAATATATTTTTTTAAAAATCAAACAAAAAAAGAAATAAACAACAATAATTTCTTACTTTTTTTAATAAACCCCAATAGGCAGTGGTAAATATACTTACTACCAAAAAGGTGGTGTTAAAAATCAAATTAATTTTATCTAATAAGCTAAATGAGTTTCTCTTCTTACATCAATCTCAATTCCATAAATATTTTAATATACCTTTACTAGACATAAATAACTCCTTAAAGGGTTAATATCCCCCGCCCCCCCCCCCCTCCTCCTTTTTGACTGTGGTTCGAAATTACGAAGTCTGTCGCCACAATAGCCCTCGTGATATTTTATAGTGCGACGTTAATAAATACTCATGCACTCTTTTTATTTCATACTTAATGTGAAAAGAAAAGGATTAGATTAATACAAAAAAATATTAAGAAAGTATTTTTATTTTACAAATGAATTCAAAATAATATTTGAAATAAAGAACTGAATGTGTGTAATGAATTAAAGTTGGCAGCTTAGTTGCATTAAGGCTGTTTTCGGTTAATGTTAAAGAATAGGACCCGAATTTGGAACATTTTTTCAGATATAAAAGAAATGAAAAATTAATATAATATTCTGGCTTCACTATCCTTTAGAGAGCAGCATTTTTTTATCATACTTCCCATTTTTAACCGAATTGATTCATTTTTTCTGGTATAAAATGTGTTTCGCATTTTTTCTCCTATACCGTAATGTTAAATGGGCTTTGCCTTCACGTATTATAACAAAAAAGAAAGTATTCACGGAATATTTTGAAATTTTTAAAAACACTATATTGTTAACAGAGGTAAGAGTTATAACATTGCAAATTTCTATGGAAATTGGGTCATTTTTCTGTCTGAAAATGTGCTTCGCGTTTAGTTAGAGCTCTCGAACTTTTACCGAAACAGCCTTAAGATCACTAACTACGTTTGTAACCAAGATTTTGAAAAAGTGTGTAAATGAATAATTTTCTGATATTTAGTGTCAGTTGCATTAGAATATACATATGATACTGTTTTGAGAATATTATTGCAAGAAAAAAATTATTTAAATGCACTTTTTTAAACACCAAAAGTGAAGAAGGTATGACATATTTCCAAAAATACCCTCCTTTTATTAAAAATGCTTCTATATAACAATAATATTTTGTCTATATATAGCTAAGACTTCTCTACGGAGCCTGAATGAGAACTTTTTGAAAAATTCTCATTATTTTCAGAGTTACGATTATTTGAAATAATAACGGGTGTTCCTTTTGTTAAAATTTCACTATTTTGATGTTATAAAATATGAATAAGTGCACATCTAAATTATGTATTTCAAAAATATTAGTTCCACCTGGGATTGTGGAACCTGGTTCAACCTGGGGTGATTAGTTCAACCTGGAATATTAATGTCGCACTGTTCAGCTACACGAGGGGTTTTGGCGACGGACCACGTAAGTTTGAATCATGGTCAAGTGACGTGGACGACACCTGATCTGGCAACCCCCCCCCCGCTCCTAACTACCACACCACACCAACGGGAGGACATTTCAGCTCTCGAACTCGTGACAAGGAAAGCCACGATCCGATACCCATGCCACTCGGCTACCGCGGCCACAGTTCAACCTGAGAGGAGAAGTTCTAGATATATATAGGCGAAATATTATTTTTATAGCAACATTTTTCAATAAACGGAGAACGTTTTAAAAATATGTCGTTTTTCTTTATTTTTACCCCAAAAATTGCATTTTGACAATTTTTTCCTTTTAATAGTATTCTTAAAACAATTCCATATGTATATTCTCATTCGACTGACACTAAATATCAAAAAATTATTCATTCATACGCTTTTTCAAAATCACAGTTCCGAACGTAGTCTGCAACCTTAAATCTACACTTATTATATTAGAAACATTACTCTCATTCCTGTAATATCTTGAGAAACTATTTTTAAATAACTTATAAAAAGGATGTTTTATCCGTTATAAAGTATATATATATATTATGATTTCAATCTGATTTGCTGTCAATCACAGTAATCAGTCAGTTGTTACATAAAATCAATACAGTATTTTTATTTTTTATTCTTTTGTAATCACAGAACAAAAATGACTTCAACTATAAAGCAATGTTTAGGAAGTTTTTCAGTTTAAATTGTTTAATGATCAAAACAATATCTGTAAGAATTTTGAATATTCGTATGAATTGTAATAACGAAATAGCTCGTTATGTTCATTTAAAGACATACTACGTGATTTTTTTTTAAATCGTTGTTTGAAAATGATCCTATTAATTTTGAATTTTTTGACTTAAGAAATCGTTCTTTTTTATTTGAAATAAAAATGACTCTACTTTTGATTTAAAAGATATACTAAGATGTTCTTAATAATTGTTTGTATGTTCCTTAAGTTTAACTTTTTTGTCACGTGGATTTACTTTTTAATGGCGATCAATTCTTTCAAAAACTGAAAAGTTTGTGTTAGTGCCGTGATATTTAGTGAGACAAGAATTCTTTCGCTTTATCTTTCTGCCATTAGAACGCATTTTAACGTTTTGCTAATGTGCCTGAAAACAATTGAGACGATATCTCAAGAAAACAACTGATTAGTCTAATGGCATTCTTCTTTAGTTTCATCGTGTTCGTAGAGCTCCGAAAAAGAAACAACTCCTACTTCGTCGAATAAAAAAAAAGAGAGAGAGAATTCTAATAATAAGACAAAGAAAAGCGCGGGAATAAAAAAAAATACAAGAAATCGTTTGCGAATATATAAAAGAAAATTAAAGTTGGTGATGCGATGTTTGCACTAATTTAAGATAGATTTTCTTTTACCTTTCTCATTCTTTAACGAGAAAAAAAAGAGGAAATCACTTAGTGCCCGTCCTCTTAAAGGACAGATATAAATGTAAACTTTTCTAGTGAAATTTTCCGCCGCCGACAATCAAACGATTGTAAAAGAGAACGCGTGCTTAAGGACAAAAGAAGGCCCTTTAACAAAACAATAAGTACGCCAGAAGGAGTAAGGGGAGAAGAAGGTAAGAGAAAAAAAAGGTAAAATTCAAACGCCGTTAGAAAATGCTTTGTTCGTTGCAAATAGTTTGAAAACAACTCTTCAACCTCGCTTTTCTCCCTGCTAAATGTGTATCAATTACTAGTGGAGAACAAAGAAGGTAAGCTCGATAATAATAAGAAAAGAAAAACGTAAAGACGAAGTTGGGAGAAAAAAAAGGTATAGGAGGGTTACTTTATAAAGATCGGAAGAGCAACTCTGAATAAAAATCCGAAAAATAAAGAGGACTGAATGGAGGTTGCAGCACGACTTCTGCAAGGAAGTTTTACTTTTGTTACCAGGTACAAGTGCCTTTTTCATCCCTAATTGGTGCGACGGTATCGTTTTTCATTAGGCTAGTCGCCTCTTTTCCGAAAAGAGTTTGTGACGACCAACTCGGCGATAATTTTTGCCCAGAATCGATTGCGATCTTGCAAAACCTGCGCTAATCGACTTTGGAAGTGCCGAGGACTTCTGTTTGCTACTCTTGTTAACTCTCATTAGAAATTGAAAGAGGCGTTCAACAACGGTTTCAGACTTTCGCCTTTTTTTCCTTTTTCTTTCTTCTTCTTCTTTTTTTTTTCTTTTCTTTCCTCTAATCTTTCTTCTACTTATTTTTTCTTTTCCTTTTTAATTCTTTCTTGAGTTCCTTTCTTGAGTTTACATGGATGCCCATGTTGAGATACTTTTTTTTCTTCTACTTCAGTTTTATGAAAAATCATTTATGAAATGACTTTCTGACATAGTAATGAGCATTTTAGTACCAAAATGCGTGGTCATTTTTTAAAATATAGTATTCTCTGACTATAATGATGTGCATTATCTTTATTATAATAATTTGTTGGAATTTTCTTGGTGACGTTAAATCCGTAGTCCCTTTAGCTTTAATACGCTTGTTACAGTTCTTTTAATAGCCTTAAGACTTTTATAGTATAGATACTTTTTTTTATAGATATTAAAATTCCATGAAGGCAAAATAGAAAATCAGTT
>BMAV01026376.1:0-56474 GCA_019973955.1 Trichonephila inaurata madagascariensis | reverse complement strand
ATATATATATATATATATATATAAATTAAGTCAATTCCTACTTAGGTCAACAAAGAAAAATTTTATTTTAGCAACTTTGCATTAAATAATTACAATTAATATAAATATGTATATACATATGACAGAATCACAATATTAAGTGACAAAATAGAAAGCGATTTTCCTTACAATTTTCGTTCTATATATGATGTTGGAATATTATTTTTGTTTGTTAATGTTTATTCATTATTTAAATTTAAGTATTAAAATAAAATTGTATAGTAAAAAGAAATCACATTCTCAGAAATTAGGCCATCCCAGGGGGGATTCGAACTCACGACCATTAGATTGGAGTTCAACGCGCTGTCCATTGCGCTACAGGGACACAACGAGCGATTTTTCTTTCTATATATGGTGTTGGACTATTATTTTTTGTTTGTTCCTATTTATTCATTAATTCAATTCAATTAATGATTTAATATTTGAAAAAAACTGTATTAACATCAAGTGTCATCCACTACAAGTTTTAACAATTGTATTTGAACTTGAGTGGATGAACAAAAAGTATTTTATTAACGATTGAAAATTTGAACAATATATATATAGGGAAAGTGTGAACTAATGGTGGGAATTAAAAAGCCTTTAAAAGTTTAGATTTATAAGGCATATAAATGTAGATAATAACTAAATATTTCTACTTTCACATGTACTTGAAAGAAGCAACTTAGAACAAGGATCGGTTATACTTTGTTGATATAAAATTGTATTATCATAAAGAGGTAATGGAAAATACATAAGGGGGATTCAGGTATTTCGAATGCGAAATGAAGACAAAAATTGTGTGTGTGTGTGTTGAATTTTATCATTTTCGTCTGGTTTCGCTTTTTTAATATTTTTTAATGCGTTATTCATTGTTGTTTTTTAATGTTTTAATTATTTATTTTTTTTATTATAGAAATCTTCTACTGAAATTTAGTTTTTATATCTAAACAAATTTTGAAAATGTGAGATTAAATAATATAATACTCATTATAGAATAATAAAAGTGAACACAAGAATACAAATATATGGGAAGTTGTGCATAGTCTTATGTAAATGTGTATGGCTCAGTTATAAAACGTTATAATAATTATCAACTTTAATTTTTTTTTACTGTTAAGCATTATAAATATTTTTAAATGTTATTTCTAAAAATTGTTAATATTTTTTTTATTGTTTTTACTATTTATATTCGTATAATATTTACTTGGAACATTTCGAATTGTATCGATACTGTTTCATATTACCAAACGATATTATGTATTCAGATTGTGGCAACGCGTTAAAATTGTTAAATTCCGCGAATATTGAGTTCGACGTCTGTTGACTTTTAAAAATAAGAAGAATGAATAAACGATATTTTCAAACAACTTTCTATTGTTGACTTTTAAAAATAAGAAGAATGAATAAACGATATTTTCAAACATCTTTCTATTTAAAATATATTATTTAATATCGCTTCTCCAAGTTAAAAATTGCGAGACCATAATTTTGGTGACGCGGGAGTGATGGAACTTGAAAGGTATGTTTAATTTTATTGTGTATTGGGAATGTAGAAAATAAATTTATAAAAAAAAAGAGACTGGATTTACTTGGTTCAATTTAAACTTTTTTTATTATGTACTGTAAAATCCGGTGTATAACGCACACTTTTAACACAAGAAAATAAAATCGAATTTTACGGGTGTGCGTTATACATCGGGGATAAAAATGATAGCATTAAAAATAAAATTAGACTTCTACATAGATCAGAATACTGTTTATTTAAAAGAAATGGCATACCTAATGATTTCAGTTCTAGAAGTACACTATTTTTTCTTTTAAATCCTTGGATAATACTTTGAATAAATGATCCAAAATATGTTAGCATTGCATAGGTACATTTCAGGTTCCTTCGTAAAAAAACAGGGTGCGCGTTTACCTAAAAATTAAAAAATACACCTTGAAAATCTCAGTACGTGTTAGACGCTGGATTTTACGGTAATTATGTCACATATCTTACTTTTTTTTCCATTTTCAGTTAACTACTGTATTGAACACAAAGAGAGGAGATAAAGATTTCTTTGATATTCTAAGCATTTTCTTTTTTAAAAAAGGGGCAGCTTTTTTGAATTGTAAACATTGTTCATGCATAAACACCTCTGTGGAACATAATTAAGTTTTCCAACGCATCAATCTTGTAATTTATTTCACCAGTTCAAACTTATCCATCATTCATTATCTCATTAATGTTAATTTGAGCATCAAATATCATAATGTATGGAATACATCATCACACTTTAACTGTTACTTTTATGAATTTAAACATTGTAGCTGTTTAAAAAATATTTGGCTTGCTGTTATCAGATTAAAACAAAGACGACAATGATGAACGGAGAGTAATGAAGACACTATTCAAATTTTCAAGTGACGACGCAGAATTATTTAAGACAAGTTTAAATTAATATGGAATAGTTGTTATGCTTACAGACACTTCTAACCAGATACTTTTAAAAATAAGCAGTAATATTTTTTTATTCCAATAAAGCAGAATAAGGAAAGAAAGAATTTTTTTTATGTATTCTATTTTAATGTTTAAATCATTACTGATTTAATAGTTGACAGGAATCTAATTAATGCAGTTGAAATTTGTTTAAAGATTGTATATTTTTATACTCAAAATATGCAGGGTTATTCGCAGTTCCTCCCGGGTTTCGAAGCGCTGTTGTAAAAGAACTAAGACGAATACAGACAAAAGAACAGAGAAAGATTTCAAGTTTTATTTACGTACTTCACAGGTGTTCTGTGTGTGAAACCGTGGTCACACGGTCTACATCAATACAACAGTACAACAGTTCCTGCCACACTCTACTCTACATAGTACTATCAACGTTATTGGCAACACGTGTTATCATTTCTATTCATTTCTATCATTCCGTGTTATGCCAAAACTTGGTTTTTGTACATGTGACCGTTTTTGTACCTTCTTTGCCGCGTGATGTAACAGAACTCCATAAAAGGATAACTCGCGCTGTCAATAACGTTGGTACTATCATGATGAATCGAGTGTGGCAGGAACTAGACTATTGTATTGATTTATGCCGTGTAACCAAGGTTTCACACCGGAACACATGTAAAGTATGTAAATAAAACTTACAATGTTACTCTGTTCTTTCAATTTTTGCTGTAATCGTTTTAGTATTTTCACTATAGCGCCTCGAAACTCGTGAGGTAATTATGAATAGCCCTGTATAAATGTTCAGTTAAACGATTTATGCACAAATCATAGTTATTTAATGAGATTTTGCCGAGATCGCTAGTATTTATGAAAACTTCAGGGAAGTGCGAGATATTATACATAAAACTGATCGAAACTGATATACCGTTACAAAGGATTAGTCATTGGTTAAGGGGGTCCGGCACGTCCTTAGGAAACCATGTTAAATTGCATAAGTTTATGTACCTTTTTCTCAAAAACTACTTATTTCTGATGGATAAAATTTTTACAGTAGGTTATATATGCTAACAACATTTTAACGAAGGATTTTGTTTTTTTTGTTTAAAAAATAAATAAATTATGAATTTTTTAAAAATTGTCCAAATTTTTTTCCTAAAATTTAGTTTAAAAAAGTCATATCTGAAACAGTTTGCTAGATATATTAAAGTCCTTCCTTTCAAATATGTAAACATGTTAAAAGTCTGTTCATTGAAAATTTGAGGGTTATGTAATGAGTAGTTTTTGAGAAAAAGGTACATATAAAGTGAAAAATATTACATTTTGAGAAAGCAGGCTATAAAGTAAAAATTTAATTTTTTGATCGTTTACTTTTTTTAGTACTTCCCAGAAGCATATGAAGCATTTTTTCTCTCTCTGCTTATACAAAAGACTTTTCTAATATTCTTTTTCATTATTTTTAACAATTTTGCTTTTTTTTTTTTTTTTGGAATTTCAAGATGCTTTCGTTGGGCTGCGCGAAACCTACGTGCATCTAGTTTTTTTAAGTATGACACACAGTTATAACTTGCTTCACTATCAGAATGTTTTAAGATCATTAATTTTGCTGCATGACTCCCATGAACTATGCAATAGCCATTTTTACCCCTTAGAGTTTTTAATTCCACAAATGTAGATCTTGGAATCAATGACATATGGTGTTATTAACTGATTGATTTGGGCTCTGAGTCTTTCCATGTAAGCATTTTCTTAATAGCATAGAATCACCCAGGTCTCTAAAAATTGGCTTCGTATCGTATATGATCATAGTGCCTTTCGTTACATTCAGCTTCTGCCTTTTGAAACTTGCACCTGGAATTTATACCCATGGGACACAGTCCATGTTGAGGGATCTCGTTTGAAGATAGAAGATGAAAATTAACAGCCCAAAAAGCAGTTTTCATGCTGTTTTAGGTCATTAATATTATTTCTAGTAGTCATACCATAATATCTTTGAATTTTTGATATTAAAATGTCGGTGAAACGGTTACGACCAATTAGGCTTTTTCCATCACTTATCTTGTGTTTTCTCTGTGTTTGCGTTTAAGATCCAAAAGACGTGTGCCCATACACTTTTGGATAAGCACAATACACTCTTAATTTTTTCACTTGAACATCATATGTATTCGCGCTCATCAGAAACTTGTGCAAGGGTGCTCCTAGCAGAGCTCATTCGATGCGAGTCAAGGAGTAGCTTCATTTAAAAAATAAATAAAAATACTTCTGATTATCGTATTTCCTCATATCATATATCATTTTAAACAGAAATATTTTAAATTTTAGAAAATATTAAAAAAAGTGATAATTTTTTGAAAATTCATGTGCTGAACCCTCTTAATGTTTTCATTTATTTAAATTTTTATTAAAATAGGGAATTGAATTTAGGCTGTAGGGTACAAATATAGTTGTTTCCTTCTCAAAGTAGTGGGATTTTACATTAAAATTTTTCTCTGTAAGTTCTATCAGCAAAAAGAATGATATACGTGCACCATTTATGCTTTTCTTTATTTTCTGTTTCCGAGATATCACTTACCTCACTTGTACTTTATGTAACGCGATTATTAAAATTAAGGAAAGTCAAAAAGAATAAGAAGAGAATCAACAAGAGACTCTAAGCCTCCTCGCGGGGGGACTTGTAACTGCAAACCCATTTCATTAACAAGTTTTCCTCCTCAAGAACGCTAAAATATGTACAATTTTTTTTCCCCTTCCTCTTCTTCGCGTTATTTTATTTCTTAATTATCTGCACCACCACCGTTATTTCCCCGAAGAGAGTAAAAAGTCGTCGGAAGAGACGGAGATAAAAGGCACGCGCGTTGTGCGCGAGAAAATCTCTTGACATCAAAGACCTGTTTTAATTTGCCAAAAGAGAAGCGATACCGCGTTGAATCCTCCTTTGTCGGAATCCACCTTGTGTGCTGCTTCCCGGGATTCCGTGCTTCTGAATAATCCTCCGGTTTTAAAAGAGTCGCTACAAAGGTGACGGAGTGACATTAAGCTCGTTTTCGCAGTTCGTAATTAATGGGCTAGTACCAAATTTTGACAGCGCTCAGGTGGAACACAGTGGGTATCTTCTTCGCCCATTGATTAGGCGATGGAGCGGGCGGCGGAAAAGGCGGTTTCACAGTGGGCTCCCAGATAAGCCAGCTTTTTAATTTGGGAATCAAATGAGCCTGCTGCTGTTGCTTTTGGGTGATGGGGTGCACATGGAGCTGTGCAAGATTTGGATATCTTTTCCGTTTTAAGGCCCTTTCTTGGAAGTTTGCCGATTAGAAATGAGAAGGAGTGGTTGCAAGGGGTGATTAGTTGCTATTGAGATAATGTCTGAATGGAATTTTGTATTTTATTCTGCATGGAATTCTTCAATTTGTACATTTTGAAAATTCTACATCTTTATTTTTATTTATTTATTTATTGAAATTATATTAAATTTGTGATATAATTTTTGATTTCTCCCATTTTTGGATCCTGAGTTTTTCCCTGTTTGAAAAGCATATCGTCGTTGTCAAGCCAATATCTGCTATGTACACTTTTTGGAGATTTCGACATTTTGACTATTATGTCTAGTTAACTAACCAAATTTTCGCATAAAAAAACTGTGAACTGTGGTCGCTAAAAAAAAATGCCGTTTGCATCAGCCAGAATATTGTCAAATAAAAATATCTTAAATCTCGTACTTTTTGCTAGCAGATATTAATTTGACAGCGATGCTATGGAACGTTTTACTATATCTATTCGTCTTACTATATTTCTATTAACGTTGAACTTTAACCCCTTGCCGAAGAACTGTTGCACGATTCGCTCCCAAGTGTCATCGTTTTTCACTCAGTTTTGCGGAACTATGCGGTGTATTTGGGGAAAAGAAAAGGCATAAATAAGTAAATCCTTCCCAAAGACTGTCAAGGTCATAATGTTGCATTTCAAAGCCTTCGGAATAGTATTACAGATAACAACGCAATGCATATGTTCGTAATTTGGAAAAGCGTATATACTCATATATGCCAGAGGTAGTTAACGCACCGGCTCAGCTGGGCTTATACATGTCGCAGGGAAATGTTGAAATTAGGGATTTCATCAAATCCCTAAGGGAGATAATCAGTTCACGGAAGATGATAAAATAAAGCCTCTTTGAGGTCTTTTCCCTGTTGTAAGTAAGTGATTGATCAAATCCCTGAACTGTTTTAGTGAAATGATGAAATGAACAAGTCGGCATTTGTAGAGCTATATTTTCGCTTGTTATCACTCCCTTTTACCTCCTCTCTCACCTCGTAGGTGCCAGGCAACGCCGGGCCTCTGACGTGACGCGCGCACGCACACACAGTAGCTCCCAAACACACGCGAGAAAGATTGCACGCATTTTTATTATTGTTATCGATTTATCTTTTCTATTTTATCAAGTACCTACAGCAGCATAAGAGACACACACACAGACATTCATTTTTATTTATATAGGTATTCACGGGGGAAAAAACCGTTTGAAATTTTACAACAAATATCCTTCTTTAAAAAAAATACCAGCCTAATTATCTAATTATTTTGTTAATTTCAAGTAAATAATTTGTAATTTAATGATTATTGTTGTATTACTTACTCTACTTTTAATAATGCTCTGTATTTGTGCCAAATAAACACTTTTAAACTCTTGACAATATTATTTCATCATTTTACTGAAACAAGTTAGAGATTTGATCAAATCACTTACTTTACTAAGGCAAATCACCTTAGAGTTCTTATTGTAGCATCTTGCTTGAATTAATCATCTCCCTTAGGGATTTGATGAAATACCTGATTTCAACATTTCCCTGCGGCATGTATACGCCCATGGCAATTAAGTGGTTAATGCTGCATGAGGACTACGGGTGACGGACTTCGTAATTTTAAATCTGAGTGAAGTCGATACTTGAGCTGGCATTTCACTCTTTAAACTTCACCACCACGCCAAAGTAAGGACGTTGAGCCTCAAAAGATGTAACGTGTGTCAGCCTTTTTATAAGGAGGGGGGGGGGTCTTTAGTAGCACCTGTGAACTCGAATCCACGACTGGACAACGCTAGCCACGAGTTCGTGCCCATGACCTCTCGCTATCGCCGCCACATTTCTTTATTCAAATTTAAATCATGCCATTTCTTCTGAAAGTTTATAAAATTGTTCATTCGGCAAGTTAGTTTGTATAATTACTTTTAACGGGAATTATAATTACCTATTGTGAGGGATTGAGATCAACTTTGTGTATAATCGAAAGCTGTAAAAATGTTTCGTTTAAAAATTCATACTATCCGTATTTGAAATGTCTTTTCAAAACCTTCAAAGAAATATTTGGCACACTTACCGCTATTTCATTTTTTTAAAGTTCGTTAATTATTCTATAAATGACTAGATAATACACTGCGGTTATAATTGTCAAATATTTAATGCTCTAAAAAAATTATGTGTATAAAATACACTTAATTGTAAAATTTACAAATTGGTATTTCATGAGGAATTGCTCAACGATTCTACTTTGGTCGCTCTGTACTTGATTTGTTTTGGATACGAGGTTTGCGATAGAATAGGACATCATTTTATGGCACTTTATCATTTTTCTTCACGTAATCAAATATCTGTTTTATTTTGTATTCATTTCCATGACGAATATGAAGATTCGTATGTAAGCACAGTCCTTTGTGTATTTATTCAACGATTAACGCACAACGTAGGTAAACATAGCAACTATTACTCAACCCATAATGAATCCAAACTCTCGTCGATACCATTCCTTAATGATTCTAATAACTATCGACTGTGTGCAAGACCCGATCGTGAAAATGATTGGCTTTGTAACTCGATAATGAATACTGCCTGGCAGCAGTCACTTACATTGAAAGAATGAAGTGTAGGAATCTGGCGTGACAGAGAATCATTGACGATGTCCAATGATCTTTAATGTTCACCCTGAATGAAGGGGCGGAGCCTAGGGACTAATGAAGGATTCAGACTTGTTATAACTACTAATGGAAGCTTATGGGGAAAATGACAACGTTGGACCCTCGGGCTTTGTTATGAACTATATTCGGGGTAAGGATTTGAATGTTGCTTTGAATTCAATTCAATGAATTGTTTGGGAGCTCTTTGCAATGTGTATAAGTGAATTGTTTCAAGATTCGTTTCGCATTATACATCGATGCAAAGTCATTTGCTGCATTCAGTTTGAAGTGCACGCACTTAAAGATTATGTATTGTATTTAATATATATTTTTTGTTTGTGAATTTTTCAACATCCTTGCTCTATAATTTGATGTATACATAAAAAAAATATAATCAGTTTTTAATTGTACGATCTCGAAATAAATATATGGTATTTTTAATACAGCTTTTAGTTTATAGTTTTTGGAGCAATTTTAACATTAATAATCTTAAGTACTTAAATTAATTTTATTTTTAATGCTCTGGTATTGGCATAAATTATTCGTTTCTAAATTTTTTTAAAAAAAAAACACACATTATCGTTACATAATGTGTATTAAAAAATAACTTTTCAAATAAAAGTATCTTGGAGAAGAAATTTCCAATCGTCATTTTTATTTCTTCACTTTATTGTTGTGATAAAATAATAAATTCTGTTTCAAAATTTTATCTGTATTTTTTATTCAAATAATAATAAATTGCAAATAATTTAACATTACAAAGATATTTTACATGTAAAATATCTTTTTCATGGGGGTTCTTTTCCCTTGATTATTCTTTAAATATTTTTACTTGGGCAAAAAAAAAGCCAATTCTTATTCATGTATATATTACACTGCTTCCTTAATACATTTTTGTGTAGCTGACACATTATGTTGTTCATACATAATCTCTAACGCATAATCATAATCTCTACACAATAAAATTCATCGCCTTGAGTTCACGCTAAGCCTTGTTTATTATTTTACATTGCAGTAAAATGTTTAAAAATCGCCTAAAAGGACTTTCATAGTTACTTATAAATATTATACCTTACAATGTGTAATAATTGAAAGAACGCAGTAAGAAACAAGCCTAAGGTGAATTGAATGTACATTTTAGTAAAGAAATTTTGCGAATGAACTCTTCCCCAGATTAATCTCGATGTGTAGTTTCTCCGAATTATATATTACCTTTTGTTGTGAATCTATTCAGTGTATCACACTTTTGAGAGCTAATAATTTTACCTTATTTAAATATGGAGATAATATAATACTTAATTCTTCGAAAGGTATAGTATCAATGATTAATATATATCACTTTAATTTTATTTTTAAAAATATTTGTAAAAGATTTGTATTTTAGAAAATTAGTTGGGTATTTGTGTTTGCACAAAAGTCTTCATAATGCTAATTTCAGCATTCTTTACAATTAATAAAATTTTATTATCCTACTTTTTTCATCAGTTATATGAATGATTTTTCAATTCCTACTATTAACTCACACTCTCTATATATTTATCTGGGTGGAATTTTCAATCGTTAATAAAATACACTTTAAAGTGCTCAATTTAGCTGAAATTTTATATACATGATTGTTTTGAATGACAATATAGTAATTTAACTATAATTAATAAAAATTAATTCATTAAAACTAATTATTCAAAGAATTACAAATACAACGACGTTGGCATCATTTTTGGCGAATTAGGGACCATTTTAGCGTCTTGGATCAAAACTTTAAAAGATTTTTTTTTTCTCACGTTTTTAAAGCATTCAGTTGAACTGAAATTTTATGTATACGATTGTTTTGGATGACGATAAGATACTAATATTTATATTTATATTGTGTGTGATTGTGACTATGTAATAAAAAGTAGCTAAAATAAATTTTTCTTTGTTGATCTAAGTAGGAATTGACTTAAAAAAAATTTTTTTATATATATTACTTGTTTAAACTTAAGATGAATTGATCTGTAAAAAAACACTTTCAAGAGAGCGTGGGCCTGCTTTGGAATCAGTAATTAGATACACTTTAACTTCATACAATCAACATAAATTCTAAGGAACTCAAAACCTACAATTATGGGCTGTCACAGATTAGTAAAAAAGTGCTGCTTATGTCTTAATTGCCAAGTAATATTAAAGTCGGAAGAGATTATTATTTTCATAGGAGTATAAAAGAGAACTAAATATATCTGTAATATTTACGCTCATAAAATATTACAAAACACCCCATTAAAAACTTCCGAAACATAAAAGATAAAAAGGGCGATGGATATTCTCGATCTTCCTTCGCCTCTAAAATTAAACTTTTTGTTAATCCTTCAGTACTTCCTGACTGCATCTCTAAAGTTGGGTGTGTCTCATTCCCATTCAGGTTTTGTTTTATATCAATTCAATTGGGTATTTAAAAGGCTATCGTCACGAAAAACGGAAATGTGTTCTTTAAGGAGCGAAAGGGTTATGTGGGGATGGAATAAATAGAATTCCCGGTGTCGAGTTCCGTGGACGTGTTTCGGAATTTCGTCACCGCCCTCCACTCAGGTAGTGGACTTTATGTGATTTTGTCTTAATCTAAAAAAAAAAAAAATGTTTCATAAGCGATATGCTGTGAGAATTAACTTCCTGATCATGAGTATTAAATGTATGTTTTCCGAGTGATACCACTTCTTCTAATTGTCTTAATACGGTGTTATTTTTTTTTTATTTCTAAAAAATTTGTAATTTATGGAATTTAATAATTTTAATAACTTTATTAAACATAATTATCTTACCAATGTAATCTTTCTTGCGTCGTAAGCCTGTAGCCCTCAAATGGAAATAATTATAAATAATATTTATTTTATATTTTTTAATTTTATTTTATGAGGGATATTGATATTTGCTTCTATTTTAATTTTTTTTACCTGTTCTGCCCCCTTCGTACAGTTCTTAATTTCTCAAATACGTGACTATTTTTGGAATCATTTTTAAAAAGACATATGAATTATTTTTTCATGTTTATACTAGGATTTTTATTAGAAATTATACAAATAGTACTTTTAAAAAAATTATCTAAAAAAAAAAATATTAATTTTTTTTAGTTGAAAATATTGAAAAATACTCATAGTTGTCAGAAAAATTCTTATATTGATAATTTTTCAGTATATATATATATATATATAGAGAGAGAGAGAGAGAGAGAAGTAGCTTATATTTAGGATTTTAACTACCTATTATTGTCAAAATGTAAATAGTGCTTTTGAGCAAAAATTTTGATTCATATTTATAAACTCGTTTAGCATATAAATTGTTAAAAAGCACGCAATAAATTTGTGAAATCCGCAAATAAAACATAATTTTTTTTTGAAAGGTTGACATTGTTTTGCGCAGACTTATAACATATTTTGGGGTGGGGGAAATACCCCAATGTTAAAATGTGTTGTAAGGTTTTAACACGTATATATTCATTTATCATATTTGCCTTCTTATAATTTTGGAATGTTTTGTAAATTTGCCATTTATTACTTTTTCGGTTGTTGACTTGGTGGCTTAGAGGTAGCGTGCCCGCCTCGTAAACCTAAGGTTGCGGTTTCTATCCTGGCTGGAGCCGATAGATTTTCTGGATGCGAAAATCGTAGGCACGCATGTCATATGATTATGCGGCATGTAAAAGATTCCTTGAGTATCACTTCGGTTCTAGTGTTTTCGGAAACAAAAAAATCACGGCAATATTTAGCATCCGACGAGAGTTTGAACTGAATAAAATTCAAACGTTATAATTTAGTAGCAGAAGGTGCTACTAGATGGTGCCACTATGAAATGGCTCTCACATTTGGGGACTTGCCGTGTCTGCAAAGACTTAGTTGCCAATATGTAGTCCATTAGAAGAAGAAAAAACCTTTTATGATAAAGTTAAGCAACATGTGTGTAAGGATTACAGCATAGGAGGTGAAATATAAAGCTTATTTTTTTTACTTAGAAAAAATGGAATAATTCAAATCGAAATAAATTATATTATAAAGATATGTTGTTTTGTATAGTACAATGAAATCGAGATAAAATATCAATGTTAGGGGATTTTAGAATCTGGAAAAAAAAATACGCCTAGCTTAAGCTCTGTTCCTTAACAATAAACGAAAACAGGCTTTAAGAAAATATAATTTTCCTCCAAAACAAATTTATAAATACCTTGTCGAACTATTCACCTTTTATCGGTAGTGAAACTTTTCATACTTCTTGTTCCATTAATATGAAATTGATCTTGAATTATGTCGATTGATCAGCTATAGATTTTACATTAAATATCAATGGCCTAAATTCATGACTGTCACATGATACACATAACCACGTGTTCTCCATTGAATTCAAAACAAACTGAGATTAGACTAGTATTTGTTATTCTACTGATAAAATTTGGATATTTTCATTACGTAAATTGGGTAAAAATGAGCAAATGTTAAAATTTTCAATTTTTTTTTAATACTTATAGTACATGTGTATTTTTAAATCGAGTGCATTTTGTTTACCTATATATATTATCATTGTTGCCAAATATATTTTTTTTTAAAAGAAAGTTTCCGCAAAAAACAAACTTTGGCAACAGCGAAGCGCATGAACTGATTTTCCGGGAACACGCGATTGTGTTTATTATGCTACTATAACGTCACATGAGTTTATGAACCGATTGGCTGAAACACGTGATAGTCGTTATCATGTGACTATGACGTCACATGAATTTCGTACATTAAAAACCCTCATTATTTTTATTGGATCTATTTATTCTTGTATATCAATAACATTAATGATTTTTATAATGTGATAATAAGTTTTAAATACACAAAATGTTAATCCATTTGTATAGTTAGTTTTGTGTATAATTTGCAAATTAGGTTTTATCTAGATCAAATATCCTTTTTTAATGCCTTATGTTTTCTAAAGCTGCCGCTAACAAACCTGACAAACTCGTCCTGCATTTTTTTTAACACGTTTTTATAAGTTTTACTTGTATGTAATGGAATCTTTGAATTCGATTTTTACTCACTTTAAAAGGTCAGATTAATTCGAAATTTCGCACACTTGTCAAGGACCGATGACAATATAATAATTTCATAATTTTGTTTCATTGTCCTGATTAGGATCTTAATAATTAAGGAATATAAGGATTTCTAGATTTGGCGACTAATTCATTAAATCGTTTCCAGATTTGGCGAGTAATTGCATAAACCATTTTTAGATTTGGCGACTAATTCCATATGCCATTTCTAGATTTGGCGACTAATTCCAGATTTAGCGTCTAAAAGATTAACGTGCAACCCTGAAACCACAAAACGGGAATAAAAATTTATTTTCTAACTGCTGAATATTTTTTTATTTTAATAAAGCACGCCCACCCAAGATCGAAATTCTAACTTCATTTTCGATGCTTTGTGCCGACTTTGAAGCTTCTTTTCTCAATTTTAATGCATTTTATTATTTTAAATTTTTATTTTCCTTCAATCTCCAGTATTTTTATTAAATATTTAAAGTATTTAATCTTAACAAAGGGCAAAAGTCAATCATTTACAGTCATTCAAATACCTACTGATATGAGGTTGTAGCTCGAAAGAGCTGGGTACTCAAGTCATCCACCCAACGATGTTTTGATAAAGCAATATGCTAAGAAGTGATGATACGAATTAACATTTCTAATACGTTTAAAAGGTGATACTTAATATTCCTTCTTAACACACTTTTATTAGTTAAGACCTGTATCTATAGAAACGGAATCTTTGAAATACAACGACAGGGGGCTCTTCCGAGGCCCCGTAAACGGAGAGAATAAATATCCTTCAGACCCATTAATTAATATCCATTGAAGAGCAAGACTAATTCCAGAAGAAACATAATTCCGGCTCCAAGAATCAAACTCAAGGATAAATTCAACAAAGAATAAATGATAGTTTTAAATACTAAAAAACGGGCTTTTATTGTAGATCGAACTAAAAAATGAAAAATAAATTACAGTATTTAAAAAAACTAAAAAACACGCTTTTATAGTGAATCGAACTAAAAAGTAAAAGAATAATTTTTAAAATTAGAATAAAATGACTAACGAGAAAATTAATGTCACTGTGGTAAAAGCGTGGGGTGCTTTGTTCTACATTTTTACACTAACTCAGAATTTCGGAACAGAACTAGTAAGAAATTATAACAATTAATACAGAGCACTCCACGCTTTTATCCCAATGACATTAATTTTCTCGTTAATCATTTTATTTTTATTTTAAGAATTATCCTTTTACTTTTTAGTTGGATTCACTATAAAAGCGTGTTTTTGAGTATTTTTTTTAACTATAATTTATTTCTTGTAACGACAATCGCATCTCAAATTCATGCTATAACTGTGCTACTAAAAATACCCTGTTGAATGATGACGGTATTTTCTGCAAGAGCAATGAAAGAGCTCAACCCCAACTCGATCGGAAACAAGGTACTCACAATTCCATCCCCACAGAGCTCCGAAGTTTTTTAAGTACACTTGATTAGGGACTTAAAAGGCTTTTTCAGACAACCAATCCTACAAAAGCAAATGCAAAGGGATTGACGTGTGACGGATATTGTTACAATAAATCACAGCACACGCACCTCTTTGGTGCGAATGAAATGCATGCTTCGAAATCAATGGGTATTACAATGTGTTAATCTCGTGTTGCTCACTCCCCAGAATTTATTCCGAGGGAAGTAACCCTGTAACACAGAGGGGGAGAGTGTGAGAAGCGAGTTTAAAGTAATTCTTCCGCCCAACTATCCATTCCCTAAGGAATAAACTTTAATAGGATTACCAGGATGAGCGGGCATGGTAAAAGGTATTTGCTGTTGTGCATAAAGGATTGCATTTTCATAGAAGAAAGGAGAAGGGGTTATTTAAGTGAACAGGGAAACCCTGACGGTGCTGCGTAAGTAGTATTTTTCCCGCTTGTGGTTCTAACTGAATAAAAGCCTTCGGTTCAGTTTGATTTTGGGCTATTTTAAAGGGTGGGTCTTATCCGTTTTCAGTAATCGAATAAGATAAATTCTTTTTTCTTCAGTTTATTTAATAAAAAAATCTCTAGGGGGAAAAAATTTAATCAGATGATATTTTTCTTTCACTAGGATGTTGCATTGAAATTTTTAAGTTGCTTATTTAAAAGGATCAAAGTAGATAATCTGTTGATTCTAAAATTTCTAAATATTAATTATTTTAGTGTTTCATATATGTAATATATAAACGTATTTTTTTATTTAAACATTAAGTATGATTAAAGTTTTTTATTCCATATGCTGTTAGAGAGCGTAATGTACCCCTTTCTCACGAATCCGCATTCTCAATGTTTTTAATCTTGGATCCTCAAGGATTGCTCGTATTTAATTCATAGATGATGTTTTAAATAAATTATAAATCTATTCAAAATACATGTATTAATTTATAAATAATTGTTTAAATTAATCTGAATAGAATTCAGTATTTCTGTTCTTAATTTATTATAAAGCCATTTATAACACACTTTGAAAAGCTTTAGAATAACAATACGATAAATGGATTATGTGAACCTTATTAAAAAAATTATATAAATGCCCTGTTGAATTATATTCTGATCCATTAGATTTAAAATTCAATTATAATATAATGATTAAAAATCGAAAAATATTTAACTGTTACTATTGTTTTATTTCGTCTGCTTAAAGTTAAACTTTTTAAAGCCTGATTATGGAGCCTTGATGCTTCCACATTATCTACAATATCATATTTATTCATAAACGCCTTAATATTAATTATGGTTAAATAACAATGGCAGTTTAATTTTCCTTAATATTCTCGCATTTGTTAGCTCTGTATATGTTATTCCTGTTTGTCTTTTGAATGAATTACACTGTGTGTTCGCACTCTTTCTGATTTGTTGCTCATTTCTGAAGGATAATTTGATTATATAAATTAATCGAAGAATTAATTTGTCTAATGAAATAAACTCAAAAATCGTTGATTATCATTCTTTACTCAAATTTAGTTCATTTCAAAATATATTCCTCTGTAGTTTATTCGAATTAACATAAAAGGCTATTGAAATGTTTTTGACGATTTAAATTCTCAAAACATTACTGTAAACGATGAAGAATTTCTTAAAATTAATTGCATTGAAGAATAACAAGGAAAAACGTTCTTATTTCAAAATTAAAATTTAGTCTTGTGTAATTACTCCAAAACCAAAAATTAAGTCTTGTTTGAGGGGGAGGGGAGACCTTCTAGATTGTGTTAGCTGAAAAGGATAAATATAAATTAGAAAAATAATCGATTTTTTTTTTTTTTTTTTTTTTTTTTTTTTTTGTTGTTTAATTTATTAGTTTTTGTATATTTTAAGTGGTGTAAGTTCTGTACACAGTGCGAACATAAATATCTCAAGGTATTTCCTTTCTAATTGTGGCTGGGGGGTTGATGTTAATGTAATACATTTATATTTCATTGAAAGCTTTTAGAGATGTACACCAAAGTTTAACTCTGTTACTTGTCACAAGTGAATTTTGTCTCAAACCCTTTTTGTTTGTGTTCCATGGAAATAAAATCAGTGTCTTGTGTGTCTGTAATCTTTGCATTATAGCAATGGTTTACAGTAGACTGATTGACTTGACTCGAGGTTTTCACGGTGCAAGTGGGCTGCGTCAGCAGCGCTCAATCCCCTATCTGGAACTGAGAGGTGGCGTTGTGTTGTTGACTTGCTGTCCACGCTATGTGGTGGCGGGGCTTCAGGAGTAAGACTGATATAATATAAATTATCTTTTTACCTAAGCAAGACTTTCTAATTTTATAAAACAAAGTATCTTCTCTTCCCTCCTCCCTTAGTATGAGCCTTATGACGAATTTAATTTTTATATCTTTTTATATATGATCAAATAGCATTGAATCTGTATAATAATAAATGTAACGAATGTACTCTTATAAACATAGCAAGATCAGTGTAAGAAATAATACTTACATTGATTTTGTTTATTTTCTTAATAAATGAGATTTTGAATCAAAAGTTTTGTTTTAATATATGTAATTTATACTTACATTAGTTACATATTGATTAAATGCTATATTTCAAGTTGAAAAATATCGAGCTCCAAATACACTAGCAGTTAAGTGAAAAATGCTGATTTCAAAGTTGCTTTTATGCTTGTTCGTTTTTAGATGAATACAGAATTTCATTATGTCGTTCTAATTCTGAAGGAAAACATTCAGTTCTACGCATTACTAATTTTAAATCTTTTGAGTATTATTTTACGAGTATTACGATATGTGTGCATGTATGTATCAAACATTATTCTGAACTCCTCTCTCTCCTGCGCTTGTTGAAAATAGAATCTTTCCCTACTTTGCTGTTTCCCATTGCTTCTAACAAACAATAGATGAGGCATGTTCCCCCCCCCCCAAAAAAAAACTTTAAAAACGTCTGCCGATCATTCCAGCAACTGCTTGTATCTCTTTCTGTGGAAAGCGGTACACTTTGTATTAGGTGGTGGAAAGTCAGTAACAAATTTCCCCCCACGAATTCCATAAAAAAAGCAAGAAAACACAATTACACTTCGTGAAACAATTATGCAGTTCGTGAATTAGAGAAACCATTTTACCTGTTATGAGAATCGGCCATTGCTTTTTGAGTATTGTACCTCAAAGAAAATTTCTCCTTTTTTTCTCTCTCTCTCTCTTACTCCACTCCACCTTGCCACTTCAATTACTCGCAGAAGCCTAGTCAAGACAATACTCACCACGCTAACTGTTTTAGAAGAAAGGCTTGTTTGTGTAATTCCTTCCTAAATCGTGATGTTCACGTTGGAACTTGTTTGCCTAAAAGCGTAGTTTCTTAACGGCTAGGAATTCGAAATGGCCGTCGCCATGCTTAAACAAGGAAATTGGAAGGGATGCGTTTTCATTTTAACATTTCGTGAGAGGCGTTTGTGTGTAACTGCGACAACTTTTGCATAATGTTAATGCCGGGACTGCTACTTGAGGGTGAATATGTTTAAGCGGTGGGGAACTACATGGGTGGTCGTCCATGATAATGATATCTCGCTCATATAACTAGTTTTTAATTATCAATTTAGACTTTTTTTTTTTAACGTTATGTGTATCTGGATGTGTAGGAATAAAAATCCTTTTTAATTAAAAGAGTGGATTTTTTTCTTCTAGAGTATGTTTCCTTCTTCTTCGTTGTTAAGTTTCTAAATCCTGTTTCGTGATGATCATTAAAATCATCAAAATCTTGTTTAAAAGTAAAGTACCGTCATTATATCATTTTAAATCATTACGCATCCTTCGTAAATGAAGGTCTGTTTTTAATAGTTTGTTCCTGCTGGTTTGGAGTGATCTTTTTTTTTTTTTAAAGATATATGTCTTATAGATACTTTGTTTAAATGTATGCCTATTGCAATTTAAATATTTCTAAGTAATTTTTTATTGAATGAAAAATGGAATAGTTTTGTAGAAATGCAGGTGCCGATATTTTTCTTTGTTAAATAAAACATATGTTGATATTGAAATTCCTGTGAATGATGCTAAATTGCCAAAAGGAATTCTTGAAAATGTTTTCATTGAATATATATATATTTATGTAATTTGCTTACGATAGAGTATTTTTTAAAATATTTTAAGTACATGTCTTTTAAACTGCTGACTTTGGTTTCTTACACTTTTTTAACTGTGTATTTAAACACATTTAATGATCCAAAAAAAAATTTTTTTTTAATTTAACTATTTGCTATTTTAACTATTTCCTAAGTCTAAACTGTTTTCTTTTTCTTTGAAATTCTTAAATAAGTAAATTATTATTAATTCTATCTACAGTTGAAAGAGTACATGTAAGAATTATTCACACGTTAATTTTCTTTCTTTCTTTTTCTTTTTTTTTTTGTTCCAGTTGTTACGATTTTATATTTCAGAAGATTTAATTGAATATTTAAACAGTTGTCCTATGGCTATAGTGTTTCTCAACCCGTATCAACGTATCCACAAGGTACATGAATTGATCTCAAGGGTACGCAGAAAATAGAAATGATTTTGATGGATTGAGCATATGTGAAAAAAGACTTTTTACTATTGTTAAAAGATTTTAATAGGGGAAAGATTTGTGTGATGCCATAATTTATTATTTTTTATTGTGCAATTTGGGCTCTTTGTTTGTAAGTGTGGATACAGATTCTAATTTAAATAGAATTAGCGGACTGTAATTTTTTTTTAAAAAAATGATCTAATGAATCTAAGAGCAGGAATGAATAGTTTTAAATAAATCATGAAAAATAGAATTTGGACAGATTAAGAATTTTAGCACTAAGAATTCCACAAGAACAAGGTTTCAACATACCTCGCTTTATTCCACGATTCCATTCGAATAAGAACATATTGCGAATAAATCAAAACAAACCCCGTTATGTTGCCAGATGCTTTAATGACAAATAAAAAGTATAGTGACAAATAAAAAAAAATAATTAAATGCGTTAACGCAGCTTCAGTTCATGAGCCAACAGTTTGACATCCTGAATTCTATTTAAAAGCTATTAATAATTTTTTTTCGTTTTTATTATTTGTGAATAATAATTTGCTGAATAATTTCATGTGGTAAATTAATTCTTAAATTGTAAAACTCTAAAAAAAAAATTTAGCAAATTTATTTCTTTTTCAGTTATGTACCATGTAATACGTAGTTGTATTATATAATTACTGTGGTTAAGTTGCTTAGTATGATCTCGGATATGTTGCAGCAGTTCTTTTATAACCATCATTTTTGACTTTCATTTACGTGCGACAATCGTGAATGATTTCAAAGTCTTGCATGCAAGTTCGATATCCTTTCGAAATAAACCATTTAAATTTGTGCCTATATTTTGTTGCAGTAACTATATTCCAAGTCAGAGGCAAAATGAGACCTTTGTTTTAAAAAATATAAAAAACAAGCAACCTGAAGTTTCTAAAATACTGCACAAGATTTTCTCTCTGAAACGGATTCAAATTATACATCTGAATGTGGCTTTCAAAAATATTTTTCCAAACGTAGAATTGATGACCATTGGATTTCGTTCCCTTTTCAGTATTAAGTGTTTCCAGTGGATATCTTTATCAAAGATACACACTGAGATTAAAGTTAAATTGATTGAATTGAAGACTTGCACTTCACTTACGGTGGAATTAGAAGAAGAAAAAATCTCTCTCATTCTGGACTGGTTTGAAAGCAGAGCATCCTGAACTATTAGGCAGTCACTATTCTGCTGCCGTTCACAACCACCCTATTAGGACTTTTTCGTCCTCTACTTAAAAAATAATTGCAAAAACAAATTCTCGAGTGTAAGTTCTGACTTCAGATTTTATTTGTCAACTTCTGATCCGTATGTTAAATTACTGAACTCTGCCAGACAGCCTCAAGGCTTACATTAGATGTGCTTATCCATTTTTAACATAATTAAATGTGTATAATTACCAATGTGCACCATTTTGACATAATTAGTAAAAAGGAAAATAACTATATTATTGTGTTATTACTGTACCCCTACTTGTAAATATTAGTAATTATATATAATAGAAGGTTGGAATATACGTGGAGCAATGATGATAGGTCAAGGGGTAAGGGAGTAAAAAGGTTGAAAAACGTTGCTGTGGCAAATACAAGTTAACTGCTTGTTATTTATAATTTTATTTTATTTAATATTGTAGTTTAGCATTTTATTTTTATTTGCTAAATCCATTGGTAAAATTACACATGCTGGTTATATGTTTTGTCAGCCTTTATAAATTAACGACAGTTTTCTGTTATTTTGTTTTGATAATTTAATTCCTTATTTAATTTCCAGATTTTGAAAAAAAATTTGGGAATAAAACGGGAAAATGTTTAGTTTTCTAATCTGTTCCGTTCACTTAATTCTTTATTAAAGTTTAAAAAATCTTTGCTAATTAAAAAAAAAATATCTGAGATTAAAGCAGGAAGATGTACCGTTTTCTCTGCGAAAATAAAACAAATGAGTTAGTTTTACAAAAAAAAAAAAACTTAAAATGTCATTTTTTTTTATTTTTTTTTTCTGTAGTTGTATATTATTTAGAGATGACATCATTTATATAAAACTCATCCAGAAAGTTGTTAGATATGCCAAATATTAGGTTGTAATATATGAAATGTCCAATTCCTACGATAGACTTTAAATAAGTTTATTTTTGTTGAACAAACTTTATTAATCAAAACAAGAACCATTAGCTTCAACATATTTTTGCCAACGGGAAGCAAGTTTTTTTTTACTCCGGTATCATAAAATTCAGCAGGAGTTACACCTAGTTCTATGTAGTCTAACAGTATTGCCGGGATTTTCTTCCACTATCGCTCGTAGGAATTCGTTGTCCACAACTGTCTCCGGTCTGTCCTGATTCTCGTTACCAGATTCGAACTTTGCGTACCAACGTCGAGTTCGCTTACTGAGCCGTCTCCGAATACAGCATCGATGTTTCTGGGAACTGCTGTAGCATTATTTATGATTACTCTTCCACTCATACAAGAATAATACTCTAAAATCTGGATAATTCATCCTATGATTATACATATAAAATTATAGAAAAATTAAAATAATTAAAACATATCAAATGAGATAGAGCAAAGTGTTTTAACTTTAGAATAATTTATTATAAATGAATATATATATATAAAAAATCTCAAAAACGCACTGGTAGAAATCGAAGATTTCATATGTTACAACCTAATAGTTTTGCATCATAATAAAAATAATATTAAAAATAAAATTAAAGAATATTGAATATAAGATTGATGTAGGTGTTGTTTTCAATTAGGTTTATTGTGAAGTAAACTTTTATGTTTGAAAATTGTATGCTTCATTTTAATGTTACATTGGGAACTTTTGTTCAACATAGGCTTGAAGAGATGAGTTATTAATTTAAGACGTACATTATATTTGAAAATAATTTAAAATTGTGTATTAATTTTAAGAGATAAAAAGTTATATAAAAAAATGATAAAATGATATTTTTCACACAACGAAAACTTTTTTTTTCAAATTTTCTAGCCTTGCTTCTTAAATTTATAGATCTACTTCGCGTGTGCTATTCCGTCACTTTCAAAAGCTTTCATAAAACAAAATTGCTGGATTGGTTGTTGTTTTTTTTTTCTCCATAAAAGCTTATTCTGGTTTTTTAATTTTAGTATTATTTAAGAATATCTCAAGTCTATGTTCTTAAGTTTATACACCAATAAAAAAAATATGGAATAAAATTCTCAAAACAAACATTTCATTCGTTGCTGTTAACTTTTTTTTTTGAATACATGAATTTTTAAGCTAAGTTTTTTAGTGTAACTTTATTCAAAATTATTTAGATTCTTTTTATAAGAAATTAAACTTTTTTTTTTACCATCAAAATTCGCATGCACTTTGAATGCAAATTATTTTGCCTACAATACTTTATCTCTCCTACAATAAACAACATTCGAAAATCGCCCGCATAATTTCCCCTACATTCTTCGAACTCTCATTGCCATTTTTCCGAATTCTCTTTTCCTCCATTCTTTTCCATTCCTTACTGCACCCCCACCCCCTCTCATTCCCATGTCTCATCAATGATATTCATTTCATTTCGCCCTCCTTTCGGATTAGTCACTCGGGTACAACTTAGAAGCGAGCTAGGGTCGACCGAAAAAGAAAACGAAAGAAAGAATGATAATAACAAAAGGGGGAAAGGAAAAAATACGCGGGTAATAATAACCACAAACAAATAAAAATGTCTTAAAAATAAAACTAATTTCCAAAGAGAGAGAGATGCTAGCAAGCGGCGAAATTGGGTTTTGCAGTAGGAAAGGGGGGTGCAGAGCGAACTTATAGTAATAAATACGCGTCTTTTCCATACTACCCAGGCAAATGAGAAACCACCAAGAGGATGATGGAGAAACACATGGTACGCAGAGGAAAGGGAAAAAAATAAAAATGAGAAATACAGGAGAAGCCACGCTATTAGGAAGCAAGGCCCAGAGTAATAAACCATAAAATAACGGGCTCATATATGCTTCCGAGGACTTCATTAGTTAACAAGGCGGTGGGCCCGGGTACTATTCCCTAGGGTGCCGTGGGGCCCGAGCTGCGATGCGTTCCGTCATCAGATTAGTCGTCATTAACGGTCAATGCAAATGATGAGTTACAAGCACCGGTCGTCTCTTTTGTTGTGCGGAGGGAAGGGATCAATGGTGATGCGGGGGAGCACAGCATCTTTCCCTCTCCATCTTCCCGTTCTCCAGGGTGAGAGTAGAGGGATATGCGATGTTATTTGTAGGGTGATAGTTTCTGGACCAGTCTGCCATTCTAGATGGGAAGGCAGGGAGGTTATTAAAGGAGATATAATCGAATAGGAGGGGGTGTGAGGGGTGTTGTTTCTTGCCAATCACCCATCTTTGTTGGAACTGTCTTCAAACTGACTTTCAGATCTCTTCAGTTTTTGAGATACTCATCAAAGTACGCTTGAGGTTTATAATGGACTTTTTTTTTCGTAATGTGTATTGTTATGTGTAGGATTCCTTGTGAAATAATAAGAATTCTTTGAACCATGACGTTTCTGGCTTATTTGCCGTTTTTGGCGTAAATCGGGTGAAAAGTTTTTTTAAATTTGATAGATAACTGAAGGAAGTCAACTCAAGAATATATAAATGAAAATTTCAAATACTTATAATTGGTTGAAATACTCTGTGTAGCACGTGAGTTGATTTTTGCATTGAATTTTGTTCAAAGAGAGAGAGAGATTACAATATTAATCTCGTAAGTTAAGAGGATTTGTCTTGTTTTCATCCATTTTTTTCTTTCCAAAAAATAAAATTTAATGATAGCTACAAAAAATAGATGGTAAATATTAAAGCAAATGAGATAATTTGTATAAAAACATCTATGCTACAGAAGATAAATTCATTTCAAAATTGTGTTTGTTTTTTTAAACGATTTACCTTTATATATTTAAAAAAAAAAAATAGAAAATAATTTAATTTGCTTATGGATGTTTCCAAAATTTTTAATATATACTTTGTCTTATATAAGCTAGTACAAAAAAAAAGATAAAGTGAAAAATATTAAATTAAACTTAATAACAAATTTATTCAATAATTGAAAAAATCCGATTTCGATAAAATGACCTAATATAAATGCAATATTTTATACTTTATAGGTTAAATATTTTTGTAAATGTTTTTTTTTCTGGAATAGAAGGAAAAAAATTTAAAAATATGTCAATTTGTGGAAGAAATTATATTAAATAATCTTAGTTCTAAGCATTGTCAAAATCCCCTTACCCCAAAGCGTTCAAAGAAGAAAGCCAGATTTAGGAGAAATAGTGTAAAATTCTAAAGATAATGATCTCATAATTTTCTTGAAGTTCAAATTCCTCTATAATTTGGTTCTACTTTTAGTCATTTCTAACTTCATATAAATTAACATAATTCACCATTCGATAATTAAAAATATACTTATTTTTACAAGGCATTCTTTTTTCCCTTCAACAGGGTAACTTAAGAGAAATTTTCCGTTATTGTAATACATTTCTGTAAATTAAGCTCATTACTTATGAAATCAAAAATGAACAGTGACACAAACAAAAGCTTTACTTATAACATATGAAATAACTACTATATCGGTCTGATTTCTGAAATCTTTTATCAGCATTAGAGTACCAAAATGTCGATCGTAAACATAGTTGCCTAAATGTATTCGACATTTAGGGTACGCATTATCAAAATGTGTACCTCGTATTTTCAATTTAAATAACAGCTTCTAATAAAGCAGCATAATTTATCAGAGAAAGAATTTCTTCAATCCAATTTGAACCAATTGAGAGAGAGAGATTTACCTTATACCATTGCACTAGATACGTTGAAATAAAATAACTAATTATGTCACGATTTGCTCTTTGAGTTAGTGGCATGCATTTTTAATTCAAATCAAACAAGATTAGAGTATCAAAGAAGACATTCATGTTTGTTTTTTTCCTGTTGCCTATGAGAATGATATAGTTGTATAGATATCACACACAAAATGTTAAATATTTATGAAATATACATTTTAGTGTGTACATTTTATAAAAATTTATGAGAAAGATATTAGAGATTGGCTTAGTTCTTTAACAAGAAAGTTTGTATCTTAACATGCTTGAATACATTATGTATATGCATGCATTACGTGGACATTGAAGATATGGATGATACATTATATGGATAGTACTTCCGTAAGCACCTCGATAACCTGTTCACTGCGGTGAATCTAAATGTATATTTAGTTCGTGTTTTTCACCCCTATCATATTTAAACAACTTAAACCAGTTTGTCATGATATGAGCAGTTGAAAAAGTATCTCTATTTAAAGATAAATCCTACTTTATTTATATAGATATCGGGAGCTTTCATTGGCAAAGCACGCTCTATTAAAAATAATTTTTTTTTTCAGGATAAAAATACATTAAAAAATTATAAAACTACTATAATTTTAGAAATTATGAACTAAATAGTAATTTTAAATTTAACTATAAAACGGATGAAATGTATTACAACATATTTATTATTATTATTATATTAGGTTTCAATAATGAATGTTGCAATAAATGTAAAAGTCAACAAATAATATTAGAAATACACTAAAAACGTACTGTTAACGAATTATAAAATCAGTTATCTAAAAACAAAAAATATGAAAATTAATATGATTTTAGTCTTCCATTTTTCTTGATAACCTCAAATGCTCTGTTTGTCATTGAAATGTCTAGGTAGTGAAGTTCGATTTCAGAAATATTGTGCCATTCTTTTACAGTAACAGTTCGTTGGCTGATGAAAATTACTTATTATTAGCATAAAATTTGTGACTTGATTCACCTCCAGATGTTTTCCATATCTATTGGACAAATATATTATACTAGAAATAAGTGATTAAATTTTCAAGAAATTTGGGTGCATAGATCGAAGAAATCGGTACCCAGAACAACCATCTCTGGTAGTAAGAACAATACTTATACACCTGGACATTGAGTTAAACATAGATTGGATGGTATGTACAGATACAGATGCCCATGCAGCTTCAACACGATGCCACAGTTCATCAACCGTAGTGACTGGCGTATGGGGAAGAACCAGTCGCTCGGCAAGCATGGACCTGATGTTTTCTATTGGCGAGAGATCTGGTGAACGTGCAGGCCAGGGCAATAGCCGAACATTTTCCTTATCAAGGGAGGAAAATCCAATACCGGTAACATGGGATCGTGCATTATCCTGCTGAAACATAGAGTTTCGCTGGGCTCGAATAAAGGGTAGAGACACGCGTCGTAACACACAAGAAATGTAATGCACACTGTTCAAAGGGTCGTCAGTGCGAACAAGAGGTGATCGAGACGTGTATCCAATAGCACCCCATACAATCACGTCAGGTGATGGGTCAGTACGACAATGACGAATGCATGCTTCCAGTGGGCATTCACCTTGATGCCACCGAACACGGATGTGACCATCTTGATGCTGTAAACCGAACCTGGATTCATCTGAAAAAATGTCTCGCCATTCTTGCGCCCAGGTTCGTCGTTGATCACGCAATTGAAGACGCTCCTGTCTGTGATACAACGTCAAGGGTAGCCGCAGCCATGGTCTCCGAGCTAAGAGTCCATGCTGCTGCAAACGTCATCGAACTGTTCGAGCAGACACTTGTATTGCAAGCGACCCCAAATCTTGACTCAGGGCTCATGACAGGGCTGCACGGTCCATTAAGGCCATGCGAGTAACATGCCTGTCTTCTCGGCTGCTAGTGATAGGGGATCGTTGAGATCCAGTACGGCTTTCCATTTTAACCTCTTGAATCCATGAATTCCATATTCTGATAATATTCATTGGATCTCCACCGACGCGATCAGTAATACTACGATAAGATAAACCGCAATCCTGGTACGCTACAATTCGACCTTTATTTAATTCAGAAACGAGATAGTATACATTTCTGCTCCTTACACGGGGCATCACAATACTTTTCACCATGCAACACCGTTCAAATACAATTTGTGTATGAAAAACTGACTGAACAATTTCCTCATTTAAACACTTTGTAGATGTCGCTACCGACGCCTGCTTTGTCTGAATGCGCTGAAAAGCTAATCATTTGCATATCACAGTTCCTTCTTCCTGTCGTTTAAATTTCACTTTTGTAGCATGTCGCTTTTTTGTGTGTAGCAATATTAATGGTAAGTAGTGTTGATTTACGGTTCTATTTTATATTAATTTTGCATCATTTAAAAATATTTCTTAACATAAAAATAAACACCATAAAATACTACTATTTCTTCACCAAAAATAAAAAAAACAATTAAAATTGTACATGTATTATGTATTTTTAAACATATTTATTAAAACAAGAAATAGACAACATAAAATATAAGTGTTTCCCTTCATGTTAGTTAAATAAAAAAATAAATAAAATTTTTAATGTGAACCTAGTGCTGCACCGCTCTACTTGCATACCGCAAAATCAGGTGTGTAATTTGTTAAACATTTTCTTTGCGGACTTAGAAATATTTTTTATATGAGAAAATTTTTCTTACTTAGATATGTAGAACCAAAAGTGGAATTTTTTCTCTTTTCAAACAATTAATGCAATTTTCTCTATTCAAACAATTAAATCTCTCCAGCAATAGCATTCAATAATTTACAAAATAGTTGTAAATTTATCTTTAGAGTTATCTTTCAAAGACTTTTTTGTAATTCCGTAAATGTCCATAATTTTGGAGATGTTTGTCAAATAAGGTGCATTACAAATTTACCGAGTAGTGCAGAGTTCCATTGTGAATTGTACCGCGTGCCGCATGCTGCCAACCCCTGATATAAAAGTTTGGAGATAAGATGGCAGCTACCCAGGGACGTCTTAAAACTTCTTAAGACCCTGTGCCTCTACACAAATGTAGGCCCAACCTATGACCCTTAAAAGTAGACAGTACATAGCATACGTTGTCACAAATACTCGTACAAACAATAAACCGAAACAAATAAATGTGCAGGACTTACAATCGCACAAACCGGTTCGACCAACAGCAGCCTCTTGACTAAATGAGTAATGATGGTGTGTGATGGTAGGGTCTAGGCCTATAAATGGACGATGGTCATCACATGTAGCCAGTTGACATATTGTCCAAAATTCCCAGTTTTTCGGAGAATACAACCGTAAATAATATTTGACCGTAGAAATTATTCGAAAAATGATCTTATTAAGGCTGAGTCGAGAATGGTACGAGGCCCCCATTGGGGCTGGGGCCCGGGTCCAGTTGTCCCATGATTTAAGACGTCCCTGCAACTACCTCATAATTTGTCTGTGGTTCAAGATTATGAAGTCCCTCGCCAGTAGCCCCCGCGTTACTTAGAAATATGACATTAATAAGTTACGAGTTATCTGGTTTTCTTCCTCTAGCTTTATCTGAAAAGAGTATTATATACAAAGGTAGAAAATGCAATTATTTTTCGTTCTCGCCTTATTTTATATGAACCACTACCGGAAATTAATAGGAACGAAAAAGCACAATCAATTAGAACGAATAAAATTATGCTAAATAAAGCAATGAAATAAAGAGCGAATCTCACACCTTTATTCAGATAATAGCTTTGAAAATGCTTTCGGTACGACTCTTATATCATTGAATCTTTCTCTTAAATCTGTACTTAAACTATCACTAGCAGAATTCAAAGAAAAAATTTCACACTGGCATTAAAAACCTAGTAATATTTTACGTTATCTGTATTCTCTGTGATCTGTTTTGGTCATTTAAATATTTTATTAATTGCAATTTTGCTTTAGGTTCCTAATTTTAATAAATTTAACTATTTTCAGTCTCATGTGTACTATCCTCTGGTCTTCCTTCTTTTATTTGTTCTGAATCTAAACGAAAATTTTACTTCCTCCCTTATTCGATGTCCAAAATGACATACCGTTAACCACGAAACCCATCTGTGGATAAAATAAGCCTCCTTTCCAAACCCATAGATGTCTTGGTTAGCGAAGCACTAAACAGAAAATATGCATTTGCTGTCATCACATCCCCTCTTCACTCCCCCCCCCCGGCACCTTTTAAAAAGTCAAACCGAATAATAATTATATTCCACGCCAAGAAATGAAATAATAATGATAATATTTAAAAAAAGAAAAAAGCAAAAAAGTTCGTGTGGTTTGTCAATGATTAATGCTCCCACGACATTTATCGTTTTTCATAAATTACCCTTCTCATCAGGACAACAAAGGACAGATAATACGAGAGTTTTCCTTTTGCCAGCGTCAGATAACGCGATTATGGCAGGATATTATTGTAATTGATAGGGGGCCTGGTTAATTCCGACACAGCTTTTCCATTACCGACCCCTTGCTTTAAGAAGCCTTTTGTTGCAAGAACTTACTTAATATGATCAACTTTTTTTTTTCCTCTGGCTGTCTCTATTTCTTTTCGCTCTCCGACTTTTTTTTTGTCCTTTTCTTTACCATCCCTGCGCGTCTTCTTTTAATATACACTTTTTTTTTTCTTTTCCTCTTTTTCCTTTATCTGCTCTCTCATCTTCACCTTCCGTTAATTCTTTTGATTTTTATTTATTTTTTAATTCCTTTCCCTCTTCCTTTTTTTTTATTACATTTTTTCTCCTTTTCCCCTCTTTCTAAGTCCACCTTCACCTAGATTATTTAAGGAAAGTTTTTTAAAAAAAATAAATAAAAAAAGGGGGTAAGAAAAAATGGCGCATTTAAATTAGAGTCTCGATAATGAAAATTTGGAAGGTGAGGTGTCATCCTTTTTTTTTCTCTTGGGCCCCCCCCCCCCTTTCTTTTTCCCTACACCGGGCATCGGCTGGTGTAATAGTCGCGAACGTTTTCCCTACACATATATCTATAGATATAGATATATTTTCATTATTAGCCTTCTTTTTTTTTATTTTGTTTCTTCATCTTCATTTCATTATTATTTATTTTTAACACTTCGCTAGCGCGAAATATGTTCTCCGTATTATGGAAAAAGGAAACTCTATAATTACAACGGGATGTTTTAAAACAAAGAAGAAAACAGTTTTCACAGAAGGGGAAAAGGGAGGGAAGAGAGAGAGAAAAAAAAAAGGGGGGGGGGGGGCTCTTCTGTGAAGCCGAGTTTGATTAAAGTTTGAAATATTCATTAGTTTGGCTGGTGGAACCATTATCTGTTCTCTCGTAATCAAAACGCATTTCCTCCTTTTCTTCGCTGTGCGGCAATGCTAAGTAATGCAGATAATTAGCGAGTTCTGAATGCCAGCTACCCCAAAAGGGATTGGGTATGCATTAGAGGGAAAAGGGGACAACTGATGAAGCGTGTGATATGTATTTTGTTACAGATACCCGAAAGCTCCTGTATGTATTGTATTTAGATCCCTCTAAACAAAAGGTAGGGAAAAAATTCCTTAAAAAATAGTGCAACTGAATTATCTTTTAACTAAATCGCTGAGTGATAGGGAATGCAGGGTTCGTTAATATGTGCAATTAGGGAAGATGTGTTTTCTTGGGGGTAGGGAGGGAAGTATTGTGTGTTTGTTAATATAAAAAGAAGCAAGTTATTAAAAATTCGGTGTTTGTTAAGTAAAAGTAATGATTTGAAGTAAAGTAGTTTTAAAATGGCATCGCGAATTTGTGTTGGGAATATAAGTAACTGGTTAATTTTAGATTCTAATGTACTGCAGGGAAATCTGGGTAACTAAGTTAATATTTCAGGTGTTGAGTAACTGTCATAAAACTCATGTTATTGTTAAAATACCTTTTTTCTCTGAATATAAATTCTGAACTTATGAACATTTTTAAAATTGAATGTTTTGTATGAAATACGAACTTAATGCCATGAAATTTAATTTATACATTAATATTTAAATGTCTTTACTGGTTGAAGTAAAATAAAAGTTTCTCACAGAACCAAAATGTAGTAGTAATACACTGGTGTGTTAAAATTGGGGTTGAAACAGTTTTTCTAATGTAACGTCGTGCAAACGTGTTCCATAAGATTCCACACAAATAATACCATAAGATTCCCAAGACCTTAAAAACTTGGGGAAAGTAAGCAAAGCTTCCTAAAACAGAAATTCAAGAGATAAAAAGAAACTTTATTTAAAAATTAGCTTTGAACACTGTTGAACAGAGACCAAAAGGCTCGTGCAACAGGTGAAAAAAGAAATCCAACTTTGAATCACCCGAACTGGTATGCTGGATTTAGATCATCTTTTTATGCCGAGTACAAGGTTGTCAATGAGGTGCTGATGCACTGTTGCCCATTCCATTTACAGTGCCAATCATAGCTTCAGATTTACTGCTGGCGTCTGGTGGCATGGTATCAAGTGTCTCCCTAGAGTATCCCGCCCATTTTCGATTGGATTTAGATCCGTCGACATTGCCGACCAATTCATGCGGTGAATATTTTCTCTCAAGCAGTTTTTTGACAGTCACTGTAATATTATCGCTCATAAAGTGGAACTGAGGACCTATGGCTCCTCTAAAAAGACACACGTGAGAAAGGAGATTATACCTCCATAAGCAATAATTCCGTTTCATCCTGACTTGACCATTGGGTGTGGAAGAGTTATTGCGTGTTTCTTACGTTCTCCAGGTGTGTATGGTCACAGATTCACCAGTCAGATTAAATCTGATCTCATTCATAAAGAATACTCGATCCTCCCTTCCCCATTGATTATTTGTGTATAGTTCTTAAATATTCAGTGCTACAAAAAACACTGTCTTTGATCAGCAGGCGTTGATGTGGCACCCCCTACTTGGCCACGGTAAAACGTGATACTGGTCATTGATTAGTGTATTTCATATGTTCAGCAATTTCTTCCGCCTGTCACATCTTACCTATTGGACAATATACCGACGTATTTGCTTGTGGATAAAAAAAAACTGCTACTGAACTCTTGGACACATGTTTTTCCAGCATTAAATACTTTCTTAACTCCTGAAACAAATGTAATTAGCGATGTAGTTAACACTTTTTTTTTCGTTTAAGAAAGCAGTTATCGGTCATTTAAAACATTACGTTGTAGTAATGGCTATGTGTAGAAGCAAACAAAACAATAATAATAATAATAAAAACGAAATTCATATTCTTGATCGAAGTATATGTTCTAGTAGTTTTTTCTTTTTTCACAAGGGGAAATTTTGCGTAGTCTGGGATGGCACATCTTTCAATTTTTCCACGAGGTCTTTGAGAGTCTGTAAAAGAGAGGAAATCTTAACTATAAAGGAGAGACCTTTGCAGACCCTTAGAAAGGCGTTGGGGATCCCCGGGGGCCCACGGATCACAGTTTAAGAACCGCTGTTCTACAGGATTGCTTGTTGGATGTATCTCATTCCGAATAACATTTCTGCATCTTTCCAATGATTCGATTTTAGTGATGTCATATGGTCCGCCAGGATTACCTGTTGGATGTATCACATTGAGGCACTATCGGCTTCTAAGGATGGACATACCAATTTTACTGGCAGCGAATGTGTTAATAAACAATTATTCTTTTTTATCTATAGTTTTATGTTTTTATTATGATGCAATACCACTTAGAATTTTTAACAATTCTGTGATGGCTTTCATATGGTTTTACTTAAATAATCCGGTAAAAGAGCCTGTACTACACTTGAAACATATTTTCAGTCTGAAAAAAATAGCTTAATTTTCTTATTAATTGGACATTTATATTCGTTAATTATGCTTATCCATAAAATTCAAAATATTTTATTTTACGCAATTTTCCTGTTTAACATTTAAATTAAATCCTAAATAAATAATAAAATATTGAAATTAAATTACGGAGCAAATATTTAAACAAAAAAAAATTATTTAAATTAGACAAAAACAAGTAATATAAAAAAAAATTAAGTCAATTCCTACTTAGAACAACAAAGAAATTTTATTTTAGCTACTTTTTATTAAATAGTTACAATTAATATAAATATGAATATACATATGACAAAATCATAACATTAAGTGGTAATTAATTTTTATTAATTATCATTAAAGTACCGTATTGTCTTCCAAAACAATTGTGCATATAAAATTTCAGTTCAACTGAATGCTTTAAAACGTGAGAAAAAAACCTTTTCAAGTTTTGACACAAGTCGTCAAAAAGGGTCTCTAAGTCTCCAAAAATGATGCCAACGTGGTGGTGTATTTGTAATTCTTTAAATAATTATTTTTAATCAATTAATTTTTATTAATTATAATTAAATTATTGTATTGTCATCCAAAATAATCATGTATATAAAATTTCAGCTCAATTGAGTGCTTTAAAATGTATTTTATTAACGATTGAAAATTCCACCAAGATAAATAGAGAGTGCGAGCTAATGGTAGGAGAGAATTGAATGAACAGTGCAATGAAGTATGCTACTTTTTACTGGAAAGTAAAGTAAAAAGTATAAGATAAATGTTGGATCATTTTGCGATTTGCACGTGGGTAGCTCCATAAGTACTCGACCTTACGTATAGATCAGGGGTGTCCAACACGCGGCCCGCCGACTCTTTTTAAAAAAAATTTAAAAAGTTTCTTCATTTTTAAATTTATTTAAATTTATATATATATATATATATATATATATATATATATATATATATATATATATATATATATAAATTCATAAATTACTTATTTGCTGTTACCTGTTCTCGTTTTAAAATAAATCCTTTTGGATAATAGAAATGTCCTTTAGATTAAAATAGATTTATATTTTATCAAACAGTTACATTTGATTTTTCTATAATAAATTACTTTTTTAATAAATTCCGAATTACATTATGCATATCCTTTACTGTGGATGGTACATGATTCTCTGTGTGTGCGACTTTCATTTCTCCTCCTCCTTTTCTGTTTGGAGTGCCCAAAAGGCAAGAGGCAGTCAGAGATGTTTTTTAAAGTTAAAAAAAAGTATTCAGGACGGTTAAGATAAAGGGCAACGTATACTTAATCGTTTGCGAATGACAGCACTATCAAATTTCAGCAATGAGTAACGAAAGATCAATTCAAAAGGAAGACCGTAATTTTGAAGAAAATGGCAACTGTAATATTTTAAACATTATTTGATCATTGCATTATTATATTATATAAACATTATTATATTATTTATGTCTGTATACAGGAAAATAATGAAAATAATAATAATAATTCATTCTGTTTTAAATTTTCACTCAATAAATGTTTTGTTTCCAAATCTGATATAAAGGTACATATTTTTATGTGTGGCCCGCGAGATTATAATGTTTTTCCGAAGTGGCCCGCAAGGTCATTTGGATTGGACACCCCTGATATATAAATGATGGCGATTGTTGTTGAAAAAGAATGAGTAGAAAGTACCAGACTCTTTATACAGCTTAAGTTTAAAGATTGAAGACATAAGTTGTGTTTAGTGTGACAGAGCTATCAATCGTGAACGCTCTCAGACGAATTATAAATATTAAAAGGTTGGTTATTGTTATGTGAAAAAATACTTTAATTTGAAAGTCTTTATTCCAACTAATATCAAAGTGGATTTATATCCTACTGTAGATAAATCTGCTCCCTCGTGTATAGCCATAAGATAAATATCGTGGTAGATTTTAAACAAATCCCTACGAGCTAAGATGAGCATCGGAGTCTTTGACCAAATGAGGTGATTACACCAGAGATGGCAAAAAACAAAAACAAAAAAAAGTCCGTAATATTTCATTGGGTGACCGTCGATTTAAAGTGTACGAGCTAGCAGACATGATATACATTTTAAAATGTGCTGTACGTCGCATATTAATTGAAAATTCGAGTATGAGAAAGCCTATGCGCAAGATGGATGTCGCGATTACTCACTATGGAACAAAAACAGCATCGTGATGGCGTTTTCACTCAATGTTGACGAACTTCCTCAGCAATAAAACCGAGTTTTTTTGTCGTTTTACAACCATGGATCCATCATTTCACACCTGACATGAAGTAACAGTCAAAACAATGGACTGGAAAAAGGGAAATTAACTCCGAAGAAGGTGAAGACAGTTTCACCTGCAGGCTAGGTCATAGCGTTAGTTTTTTTGGGATACGAGTGGGATACTTTTCATTACCTTTTAAAGGGAAAAGATAATCAACTGCGAGTTATTATATGAGTTTATATTGTAGTGTTTTGAGAATTAAAATAAAGAAAATACAACCGCATTTGGCAAAAACTAAGTTTTGCTTCATCAAGATAATGCACCAGATCACACATTCGAGATTTTAAAAAGGACAAATTCAATGAGTTAAATTGCTTCCTCACGCGTCCAATTCACCAAATTTAGCCCCTTTTGGATTATTTTCTGTTTCCAAACTTGAAAAAATGGTTCGGTGATAAATGATTTGCCAACAGAATTTGATTTAGAATCTGCAGTTGACAGTTATTTTGAGGACGATTCTCACTATAGACGGGGTATCGAAGCTATTGAGCATCTCTGGGAAAAGGATAGTGAACAAAAAGTGTCTATGTTGGAAATTAAAAATGTTTTCCAAAATTTTTAGTGTTTTTTATAAAGGCAAATATTTTTCCTTGCCAGCGTTGTCGAGTCGCGAGTCCGAAACCTAGCGCCAATGAAAACACACTTTGTTGGGGAATGGATGTGTATTAAATCTATCGAGGATCAAAGCCTTCCTGTTGGCAAGGTGTGAATGCTTGAAGAGAGGGATGGTAGCTCAGATGTCGTCCTCGTCACTTGACCGGGGTTCAAAGTTTTGATGTCCATCGCCAATAACTTTCGTGTTGCTTCACAGTGCGACGTAAATTAAAATCCAATTAATCAAATTCATGTTTCCCCTTTAACCCATCCGCCTCGGTAATACACATTGAGGTTGAAATTACCCAGTAGTTAAGGTCACTACTCTTTGTGGTTGACGGTATTTAAAGCAAGTCTCAGGTTTGAATCTCGATTCCGTTAAAATATTTGTTAGGGAAAAAATAAGGAGAATTTTCTGTGCGTTTGTAGAACTGAGTCTTTTGTTTCATTGTGGGAAAGTTGAAAAGATTAGTATCAAATAAAATCAGTGCGTCATGTATTGAGCATGAATCAAAATTAGCAAGGTTTTTTGTCAATAATCCTTGTGTTGATCTAGATTAGAATTATAAACTAACATTCCATTCATTGTCTTTTTTACTTAGTCTTACGAAAACCTCTTTGTATATTTGTTTGATTACTATATTAATTGTATTGTGACATCTTTTATAAAACATTAAAGAATACTGGTGCTCTTATGTTTAACTGTGCTATTTTTTACGTACACTATGTATTTATAGTGTTTCCAAAGGAAACCTTTTTTCCCCTATCTTTTATGTTGAAGGACGAAAATTTCATACTGTTAATGAATTTGTAAAACATATCTTTTTTATGATAAAGCTATTTTGTTTCAGTGCGCATTACTTCTTTTTTTTTAACTTATGATATTTCAAATTTGAGGAATAACATCACTTGAGTTTAGTTATGTAAACTTTTTACTCGAAAGAAGCTTTTCATGTACTTCAGAATAAGAGGATTTACTTGTTCGTTTTAATATTGATAAGAGCATTCGATAATGTTGGATATTCTACGAAGTTCCTTCATTAATTCACATTGTCATGAGAGGGTAAAATAAAAACAGTACTGTATGTGTTTAGATTTTTCCTCCTCCTTACAAAGTTAGTAATAGTTACATTTCAATAGTAAACTTCTGTCACATAATGGATAATAAAATACTTCGAACAGTGTTGCGAATTTTTAATATTTGCATTCACCTTTTTGAAAGAAACTGTTTATCAAATATTTATACACTTTTTTTGTAGGTTTTTTTAATCAAGATTTCTTTTTCTGGGAATCCCTGATTACAAGGCACATTAAGCGATCGTGTTCATTGCATTTTTAATTTCGATAAAACTCCGTAATATCTGAAAATCACCGTCACTCATTGGAGATTGCGAATTGTTTTGCAGCATTTTGTGGAATTTTCTATACTTTAAATTTTTGAGTTTTGTGGTCAACCACGAGTAATGAAATAGGGGATATGAAAGAAGTCACCACAATTTTATAAAAAACAAACTAATAACGCATAGGTAACCAAAGTATTGAAATCTATAGGCAATAAATATTTTTTACTAAACATATAAGATCAGAGTTTCTTTTTCACAATTCCTACTATTAGCTCACAATCTCTATATATTTATTTATCTTGGTGGAACTTTCAATCGTTAATAAAATACATTTTAAAGCGCTTAATTGAGCTGAAATTTTATATACAGGATTATTTTGGATGACAATACAATAATATAATAATAATTAATAAAAATTAATTGATTAAAACTAATTATTTAAAGAATTACAAATACACACACACACACAACCACGTTGGCATCATTTTTGGTGACTTAGCGACCCTTTTGGCGACTTGTCAAAACTTGGAAAAGTTTTTTTCTCACGTGTTAAAGTATTCAGTTGAACTGAAATTTATATTGGATGACAATGCAATAATTTGCGACCCTTTTGGTGACTGTCAAAACTTGGAAAAGTTTTTTTCTCACGTGTTAAAGTATTCAGTTGAACTGAAATTTATATTGGATGACAATGCAATAATTTGCGACCCTTTTGGCGACTGTCAAAACTTGGAAAAGTTTTTTTCTCACGTGTTAAAGTATTCAATTGAACTGAAATTTATATTGGATGACAATGCAATAACATAATAATAATTAATTAAAATTAATTGATTAAAACTAATTATTTACAGAATTACAAATACACACTACCACGTTGGCATCATTTTTGGCGACGTAGCGACCCTTTCGGCGACTTGTGTCAAAACTTGAAAAGGTTTTCTTCTCACATGTTAAAGTATTCAGTTGAACTGAAATTTATATACACGATTGTTTTGGATGATAATACGATACTTTAATGATAATTAATCAAAATTAATGACCACTTAATTTTGTGATTCTGTCCTATGTATATGCATATTTATATTAATTGTTACTATCTAGTAAAATTAGCTAAAATAAAAATTTTCTTTGTTGATCTAAGTAGGAATTGACTTAAAAATTTCTTTTTATATTACTTTGTTTTTTATTTATGTTTAAAGTAATCAACGCGGGTTTTACTGGCTTTCTTATAAGGGAAAGGACTACTACCATCATATGTACTATTTAAAAAAAATGTTTTCTTTTTAATTCTTTTTTTTTCTATTATATAATCAGTTCATTGTTAAGTATAATAGAATGACTAACAGTCAAAGAGAATACTAAATTAAAGATTTAAAAAAACGCTTGCTGTGGTATAAAAACAGGTTTTGTAAATATAGCATGGACTGGAAGAATTAAACTTTAGCTCAGTAGCATCGTTATCCTCATTTTTATGTAGTTCAAAATGCTGAATGTTTTCTTAACTATCCTGTTAGTGCTTCAGCAGTTAATACCATGTGTATTATGTAGTTATTATATTCTTGAAAAGGGTTTTCAATGCTTCTATCTTTTATTTTTAGGAATCATATGAATATCATTAAACTCTCCAGATGGCATTCTTCGACGATCGCAAGTTTCTTCTGTCCCACATCCATCATTCCTTCATCACATGTGATGATACCGGTATGTGCGAGATGGCAATGCTCAATGAAATCGTCACCGACAAAGCTCTTAGTCAGCAAGATGATACCGGACCCGAAATCAAAATATTAGACTATTATGCAGAGTCCGACCTTCTGGAAACTGGACAGTCCTATGACATTGTGTCTGGGATGGGCTTTATCGGGGGTCATCGGCACAGATCTAATACTGCTCAAAGACTGGAGAAGCTGAAAAAAGATCGCCAAAATCAAGCCAAGATTACTCATATTCACTGGAAGGATTGTCCTGTACCCTTAAGTGGTATTTTTTTAATTTCTTTTTGTTGATGTTTTTTATATATTAAAACTCTTAGTCAGATTTCAGTAGTATTTATTGTTGTTTCTTTAGCTAACCTATAATACATGTGAGAAAAGACAAATGCTATCTTTGATCGGAAGAGAAAATGGAATGTGTTCTTTTGTTATATTCTTTCGAGGTAATTACTGGTGGCCGCGGTAGCCGAGTGGTCAAGGTATCGGATCGTGGCCGGCCTTGTCATGAGTTTGAGCCCAGTACCACTAAAGACCCGCCGTGTAGGGCAGCGATGCACGTTAAATCTGTCTAGAGCTGAAACGTCCTCCCGTTGGTGTGGTGTAGTAGTTAGGAGAGAGGGGTGCCATCTCAGGTGTCGTCCACGTCACTTGACCATGGTTAAAAATTACGTGGTCCGTCGCCAAACGCCCTCGTGTAGCTGAACAGGGCGACTTTAATATTCACTCACTCACTCACTCGAGGTAATTCCTGGACCTTAACCTTGTACCTTGTGACTACTGAACAAGTTCCTTCTTAGAGAAAGAGGGTTGAAAGCCCAAATCTCGACTGCATTAAAAAGGTCTAATGGTATATTGGAACTGTTTTAAATTACCTTATAAGATGAAGGCTACGCCATTTATGTAAGTGTTTAGAAAGATTTATGTAGAATACACGAATTTGTGTCAGAAAAACAACTTAATTATTTTCTGTGATAGCTAATAAATGAATTTCTTTTTAAAAAATGGCAACAGTAAATTATTGTTCTGTTAGCTGTGTTTGTGTACTGTTTCCTTTTTTTATGTTTGTAATATTTCACTGCTGTGTGGTCCTTTCGTGATTTTATTTCTCTCATCCAACCTTATATATATTATACGTACAATACTTTTATTGGGAGGAACTCAGTCTATAATTGCATGGCTTACACTCTTCTAGTTAGGAGATCCTCGAAATAAAAAGCTTTAAAATCCCTTTAATACGATTGCAAGTTGTGCCTTATATCACTGGCGTAACTAGCTCTGAGAGGGCTCTGTATCAAAATTCCTTCGGGGCCCTTTTTTAGATATAAAAGCCCTGTTAGTGGTACTGTAGTTACACATTTTGGGGCCCCTGTAGCTTGGAGGGCCAATATCATTGATACGGTGGTATAGCTACGCCCCTGTCTTATATATACACACAGTGAAGTGTCTTTATATTATGATAATATGTTTAAAATGTGTGGGGCTGCCTTTCTCCATCAAAGCCACCAATATCCGGCGACAAGGTGCTGATAGGTAGTCTGAAGTATCTGGTACAGGACACTCATCAACTGGTCCTGCAATTCCCGCATATTGCGAAGAGTAGTGTGGTTCAGTTTTCCATGTGAAACCACGTATGTTCAATTGGATTCATGTCTGGTGAATTTGGAGGCCTTGACATTATTTGAAATTTTCAAGAATATTCCTGGTACTACTCCCTGATGATTCGCCCCTTATGACATGGGGCATTATCCTTCTGGCAGACGCCATCATCCGCCGAAAACTTTGCTGCCATGAGGGGGTGCACCTGGTCTGCAGTGATGTTCACATAACACACAAACGATGGTGGGTCTTAATGTGCCCTATGAAAACATCGCCCACACAATAATACTGTCTCCACCGCCTTGCCAACTATGTACCTTGCTACCAGAGTTTCGCTCTCTCCCATCTATGCTATTGAACAGAACATGATTCATTGGACTAGAGGTCTTTTTTTCCATTCTTCTGTAGACCAATACCAATGTTCCACGACTTATTGCAGGTGCTGTCGATGATGACGTGCCGTCCGCTCAGGTATTACGATTCGAATGCCTGCTGCATCGGTCCATACGCAGGATTGTACATTGTGTGCTGAGACACTTTCTGAGTCGTCACTTTTGCACCTACTGGTGATATCGGTCGTTGTAGCCATTCGGTCATGGCGATCAATGCGTATCAGTCTCCGCTCTCCTCTGGAATCAACGCGTCCTGGCCGACAAACCGCGGGGCGGTATTTTGTTTGCATACAGCACTTTCGATAAGTATTCACAACGGCTGCATGTGAATAGCTTACTAAATGTGACATTTTTGAATTTGGTAGTACTAGACGCCATACCATAATGATTTTGCCTTTATCGAAATTTGATAAACAAGCTACATTTCGTATTATGTTGCTAGGCTCTCCGTGTGTGTGGGAAAACAATGAATAGAAACTTGGTATACACTAGTGTCCGTTACGCGTTGGCTGTGGTTTTGTGTCTGGGGGAGCTCATGGTTCTTGTTAAGTTATAATGTAATGACTTATCGGTGTGTATGTTTACAAAAGATGTGTGCCAACACCTTTCATCATCATTTTGTTGTCTAATTATTACTAAAGATTATCATTTAAATACCGTTATTCAGGGTGATTCATAAAAAAGTATACACTTTCAAGATACTGTAAAACAGTAACATTCAAAGACACGCCCCGCCTCACTGAACTGTAAGGTAGATGTACTCTTAAAGAGTTTGTGTCTCATCCCTCTCATCTGAGGTTTTGCGTAGCATTTGCGACTTTCGGGGAAGCGTAAAAAATGCCTTTGAGACATCGGCGAATTCAATACCATCAGTTAACGACCGGGGAACGTCACCATATTATCGAACTAAGTGTACTGGGTGCGAACAATAGCAGATCGTGGCTTGCCTTGTCACGAGTTCGAGCCCAGTACCACTAAAGACCCGCCGTGTAGGGCAGCGATGCACGTTAAATCTGTCGAGAGCTGAAACGTCCTCCCGTTGGTGTGGTGTGGTAGTTAGAGAGGGTGCCAGCTCAGGTGTCGTCCACGTCACTTGACCATGGTTCAAAATTACGTGGTCCGTCGCCAAAAGCCCTCGTGTAGCTGAACAGTGCGACGTTAATATTCATTCAATCAATCAATCAAGTGAACAATAGCAACTCGTGTTGTCAGGTTGTGCCACACGATGAATTTTGGAAGGTCTGTGTACAAGCCGAAGAGGAGTGGCGCACGTCAGAACGCATAAACCTGCGTATTCGCCAGTTGACTATTCGATAACTTTTCTCTACGACATTAGAAATTGGTTGCCACCAAATCAGGTGGATCTGTGTTAACCCAAACCATACGCAACAGATTGCATGAAGTGCGGGTACCAGCAACAGGGGTACCGTTGATCGTTCAACATAGGGTTGGACGCCTGGCGTGGTGTTATTGTCAACGTACCTGGATCATTGAATGGCGTTGGATATTGTTCACGGACAGATCTCTTTTCTATCTGTGGAGGAATGATGACCGTCGACAGGTAGGGCGGTGGCCGGCTTGGAAAACGCTACAAACCAACCAATTTTGCCGATCTTCAAACTGGTCCTACACCAGCCATCATAGTTTGGGGTGGCATAATGTTTGGTCGCAGGACTCCTCTAGTACACATTGATGACCATTTGACAGCGGACCGCTACGTCACACAAGTTGTGGGGCCTGTTGTTCTGCCCTTGTTGCAGGGTGCACCCAACACGGTATTCCAGCAGAACAATGCCAGGCCGCATGTCGCACGACAAACTCTTAACAACCTGACTCGATTTGACATCCTTCCCTGGTTGGCAAACTTTGCAGATCTGAATTCCGTCGAACACTGTGGGATCTCATTGAACCGGACATGACATAAACCTAGGAGCACTAGCGGAAACCGCGTGAAGGATCTGCACACAACAGTGGATGTGGCTTGGTAACGGTTACCTCAGGCAACGATCAATGGACTAATTGGTAGAATACCTCGCCAGATTGAAGCTTGTACAGCCACCCGAGTTGGGCGCAATATATATTAAATAAATTGTTTAATAATCATTTTATTTGTCTGGGTTTTTTGTAATCATTCGCATATCCACCTCGCCATTATCACTTCTAAAATTTGCATGACGCTACGTGAATTAGTACTTGGTATTGCAATTTCACTTTTCAAATACGCTTTTATAAAGGCTTTGAAACGAAAACTAGTTGAACTGTTTTAAAAATTATATATACTAAATTTTATGTGGAAATTTAGTGCATTAGAGTTTAGATACACCCTGTTATATATATATATATATATATATATATATATATATATATATACATACAGGGTGTATCTAAACTCTGCGGCAAAACTTTAAGGGGTGATAGTACACATCAAGTCAAATAGTAAATAGGAAACGTAGGGTTCCTAACGTCTTCGGAAATTAAAGTTTAGGGTCCGAAATTTCAAATGATTATAAAAAACGGAAAAATGGGTCGATTCGTTAGCGGTTTTCTCTAAAATTATTCTTTTTGTCAGTATTTTCTTGAAAAATACTTCTTGTTCAGGAGGTGAAATTTGAATTCACCTCCTTCCCTGGACACAATTCAGTTATTCACGATTTCGATGCTCGGTCGTAGACTAGGCAGCGGCTACTACCCACTAAACGTAAAATAAACGAGAGAGGGATGACAAAGTTAAATAAAAAAGTTATTCATAACAGACATGAGCAATTTTCCCCCGCAAAATACCCGATTTGCATGCAAAGTGCAAGGATTTAACTGTATTGTGCTAATTGTATGTAAGGATGTAAAGTTCTACTGCAAAGTGTTCCAGCCAACATAAAGGCTCGTGTGTAATTCCAACATGACGGAGCATCTGCACATTCCAGCGGGGTAGTCCGGTAAATTGGCCGTCGCGCTCGCCTGACCTCTCCTGCCTAGACTTCTTCCCCTGGGGCCATATGAAGAGTCTTGTTTACGCAAGCCCCGTCGATTCGGATCAAGCCCTGGTTGCGAGGATTGCCATCGTTGCAGGCGAGATCCGGAAGACGCCCGGGGTATTTGCTAATGTACGACATTCCCGCCACCGGCGGTGTGAGGCCTGCATCTTTGCTGGTGGGCGCTTTTTCGAGCAATTTTTGGGATTCCGCAAGTACCATTTTCCACGTGTCATCATTCATTCAACCTTCATTCATACGCACTACTTGCGTACATCAAATTGTTTCTTTTTTTTCAGCAGAGAAGTTGCTCATGTCTATTATGAATAATTTTTTTTTAATTTTGTCATCCCTCTCTCGTTTACTTTACGTGTAGGAGGTAGTAGTTGCTGCCTGGTCTACGACACCAAGATCAGGAATAACTGAACTCTGTTCAGATGGAAGGGAGTTTCAAATTTCACCTCCTGAACACATTTCCGTTTGCGCTACTTAACCACCCCAATGATTCAAATTTTGAGCTCAAAATTTAAGTTTAAGTCTAAGCTTTTGAAAGCATTTAATGTGATACAAAAAATAGTGGTAAAAATAGTTGTTCATTACTCCAAAGTCTAAAGCGCTCTCTATCGACATTTTTTTAGCTTTATCTTTGAAATTTATCTTTCCAGAAAATACTGACAAAAAGAATAATTTTAGCGGAAACCGCTAACGAATCGACCCATTTTTCCGTTTTTTATAATCATTTGAAATTTCAGACCCTAAACTTTAAAGGCACGTATCTCCTTCGGAAGATGTTTGGGACCCCAAGTTTCCTATTTGCTATTGTTTGTCTTGATGTGTACTATCACCCCTTAAAGTTTTGCCGCAGAGTTTAGGTACACCCTGTATATATATATATATATATATATATTTTGGAACTGAAATACATAATTTATTTATAGTCTTTTGGTTCATAATTCAAGCATCAAAAATATGAATTAATTAGAAGGTCAATAAGATCTTATTTCACTCAAGTAATTTTTTTATATTACTAAATTGATGGATCTGTCACTAATTTTAATATAAAAGAGGTTTATATATTTCTTTTAAATATCAAATTCATTGTACTTCATTTTTTATATTTAATATAACTTAATTTTTATAGTAGCTTAACAGTGTGGAAAATTATATTTAGTATCAGAACTTCATTTCCCATGATTTAAATTTTCTTCCAGTTGAAATACATTAAAAAGTATTTGATGCTACTTGTATTACTGAAATCAGATAAACATATAATGTATCTTCATTTCACATATGTGTTTCATTAATTGTGTTTAGATATGAATTAACTCATTGCCCAATTTCACTTTAGAACAAGAACTGCTTCAATTGTTTCCAAAGAAAGACCTATCCAAACCAAAAGAAGATAACCAGACAGTTAAATCAGCTCTCAGTGAAGCCTTAGAAATGTTTCCTGCTGCACCAAATAATCCATTTGGGGAATATGCAAGGTTTGATGGACGGGTAATAATTTTTCTTTTTACTAAAGATAAATACTTCCTTCCAATACTAATTTATATAACATTATAACTAATCAGTTATTGAAGAAATAACCCTTGTGACTGACTGATAAAATATTTTGAAGACAAAATATATATGAATTTTTTTTATGGCATTGGTTTATTTGAATTGTTTAAAATCTGTCTGTGTTTATCATTTAATTTTACATTAAGTTATTATAAAATGGATTTTAATAACATTTATATTTTTTAAATGAAACGGATATATATAAGTCCTTTTCTAAAAAATTCTGAAAGATGAAGTTTTCCTTATTTAGTAGAATAATTGTTGGAGACCTTTACAGGCGTCCCTCCTATATATCATACAATTCTTGTGTGTGTGTGTGCCGAACACAGTTTTGATATTACATGGCACAAAATTTGCAATTATTATAGTGCAGCTTCGATATTACACAGTACAAAACTTGAATTTTATATTATTCGGTTTTGATATAACATGATTTTAAAAAATTAAATATTTTCATTTAATAAGGCAAATTTCCAACTTCTATTTGGAAGAAAAAAAAATTTTTGTTGAAAAAAAAGTAGTACGTAGCGAAACATTTAAAAGAAAATTGCAAAGTTTTTAGTTCCTTATAAAGCTGAAAGATTTGCAGGGTCGAAAACAAACAGGTAATTGCAACTTTGTCAGATAACTTTTGTAATGATGGAGAAATAAAACTAGTATAAGGAGGAGTTTCAACCAATTTTTAGAGAAAAAAAATAGTGATTTCTGATGAGAGTTATAATGAAAAAATTAATTTTTTGATCCTAAGCTGTTTCTATTTATTTTATAGTAATATTAAGTAATTTTGAATGTATTTTTAATTTTTGTTTTGATTAACTTACTTTTCTATTTGTATGTTTTATTGGAATGAAATTTCAGCTATCATAAAATTTTACACCTTAAGACTTGATTTTGACGTAATGCTGTGCACATTGCCTTAATTAATATTATTTCAAAGTTCGTATAATACAGTTTCAATACAACACTGTACATATTGCCCTGATTTACATTATGTGCATACATAATTAATTTAATAAAGGAATAAAATTATAATTTAAATAAATCGATTAAAAAAAGTCTCATATAACATGGTTTTGATGTAGCACAATACAAATTAACTGTGGTATGCGAGGAACAACCATGCCATGAAATTCATAATGTGTTTTTGTTATATGTTTATGTACTCAATATTTTTACATTATATACTATTACTGTATCTGTGTATACAAATTTGTATTTATATACATAAAAATATTTTACTCTTGATTATCTGAGCCATGCTTTCTTACATTCATATCATATTAAGAAAGTATACTTCTAAGTTTTTGTTTTATTAAGATAAAGGTATCAAAACAAAAGTCTATTTCAATTATGTTCTTTTAAAATTGAAGAATGTTTCAATACTAGAAAGAGAAGAAAATCGTTTAATCATTTCTAAAATATGTGGTACTTTTCTATTTTAAAATTTCTTTAAGAAAGGAGATTTTCTGTGAAATAAATACAAACTTTTATTTTAATTTTTATGTAAGTTGTAATTTTAGAGCAAAATTATATACACTATTTTGATTAAATTATTAATAAAGCAGCTAAGTAACAGTCTTATATTCATCATTTTGCAACAATTCACATTTTCTTAAGGTAAGTATTTGATTTGAATATTATTCACAAACAAACTGAACATTTACATGGAATTAAATGTAACAAAAAGACCAAAAAATATATAATAGCTATAACTATTTAATTTTGTGCTCATTTTTCATCAAAAAGCTGTAAAAAAGTATGTTTTGCTCTCTCGCATTTCATTTGCTTGCATGAAACCTTTTGTGGAATAAAATAGCGGAATAATAGTTTAAACCTTGTAATAAAATAGATCTATAGCAGATTAATAGTCATTTTGCAGAATAATAGTTTAGGTCTTGAAAGGAGTATGCACATTTAAAAAAAAATTTTAACTCAAACTTCACATTGAAAAGTGTCATATTTTTATATATATTTGCTATTAAGCATCACTCAAAATGAATATAAGAAATAGTAGACATCATTTACATGATTCTATAGCACTTTATTGCTATGTTGATTATAAATAACCAGTGGTTATATTTTAGAAAATATTATAAATTTTTAAAATTTGATCACTTTTAGAAGAAAAACACAAATCGGAATTCAAATGTATGTTTGTTATTTCCAGCCTTTTATTTTCTTTAAAATTTTCAATCAAAGTTAAGGTGTGCAGTGTCTCACTTTCAATAAATATCATGAATAAGTCTTAAACATTCCAACAACATAGGTAAATGTAAATAAATTTTTCAACTAAATTGTTCGTTTAGAGAAACTTAATTTTTTTTTAAAATCTATAAATGCAAGTAGCATTAAACATTTGCTCAAATTTTGAAGTGCATTTGTTTTATTTATATTAATATGTATAATTTAAAACATTGCTAAAGAATACCTGATTAACAAGAATGCAAAGTGTTTTACTCTTGAAGAAAAGCTGTAACCTGATATCTTGTCCTTTAGACCATTTGCTTTTGTAATTTATGCTTCGAAAAATAGAAATTTTTAATAATTGTTTAATTTATTTTATCTCATGCTTCACATAATAAGGAAATAGCTTATTTCCTTTTATTATTGAAAAAACTGCTGATTTTGAAATCTCTTGCTCTTGTTTGTATAGAAGAAATGAGGTTTTCAAAATGCACACCATTTCAATAATTATAATAATTTTTTTAACAAAGTTTTTATATCTACTTAAATGTGGTGCATTATGAAATAAATTGTTCAAAACCTTTGTTTCTGTTATATTTTGATGGCATATATTCATAGATAAAATAAATTTACTTAAATAAACTTAATACACTTTTATTATTTCTTTTGCCACCTCTCTCATTCTAATTTTAAGCTCTTTTAACCTGTCATTATGCTACTGAAAACTAATACATACAATGTATAAAAAATTTCTGCATTGAATTTTATTTAAAAGAAGAGTTTCAAGCAATTAATAAGTCTTAATTTATTTTTTAAAATTTGGTTAAAATAAAATTCTAAAAGTTAAAATTGACTTATTATAATGTAAAGGAACCATGTGTGTGTGTGTTTATGATCTTATATTAAATCTTTATCTCAATATACTTTAAAGACTTAAAAAGATATGAACGAATGCTTCTTGATGTTTTTTCCTGCTCTTCCTGAAATAGCATTAATTTTGTGAAATATCATGTACTGATGTGGTTTTCAAAATCTTATTCATCAAATTGGTTTACATTCAGTCCAATATAATTAAACTTTTACATCTTAATTTAAATCATATTAAATTTTTGGTAAGATTATTTGCAAAAGCAATGTACTCCAAGAAAGTGTAACATTATAAAAAAAAATTTCATTTTAAATTGCAAAAGAAAAGGATTCAATAACATTTAATTCAGCCTCTGCTTTTTAGACTTTTCCTAATTATCTGAATTTTTAAATGTAATGGTAAGGATTGGTATGAAAAAGTAACTATTGTCACAATCACAATTTTGTTGAATTATCACTGAAACTTTCATTTAGTATCAGATTCCATCATATCCTCAATGCTGTTATTTAAAAAGGTTTTTTTTATAAGTGATTACTATAATGATATGATTTTAAACTGACTTACTCATTATTAGTTTTCAAAAGCTGTAAATAAAAATCTAAGTGCAGTATTTGTAATGAAAATTTAATATGATGAAATCTTGTTCAATTTAATTAATATTTTGCACATATACTAGTTGTATAATGATTTTATGTCTGGTAATGTTTGTTGTGTATTTGTTTTATATTAAGTTTATTATTTCTTTTAGGTAAATCGATCTGCTCCTTCCAAGAAAATACTCATTTATTTGACTATGTTGCCACCTGCTGAACGTAATTATGGGATGGAAGTGATCTGTTTATCAAATGCCAAAGTGCATGATTTGATTGGTCTCATTTGTTGGATGTATACTAATGAAGGAAAAACCCAAATTGAAGTAATTTATGATATTCTATTCTTATCATGTATGATTCATATAAGTTTAATGTGGCATATTGTTTTGAATTTTATTTTTTTACACAAATGAGCATTTTGAATTTTAATAAGTATTAAAAATAATCATTGCAATAATTTTACTTATGTAAACCAGCAAAGTGCATGCAAATGAAAAAATTATGGTGAAAATTTAGTAAGCTTCTAAAATTTCTTACAAATTTCTAATAAGAATTTAATTGAATTATTTTTTAAAAGTTCATCTCTCACATTAGGCCATCTGTGTCAAATTACTGCCTCAAAATTGCAGAAGAAACTGGTGAAGTAGATGAAGATTTTCCAAATCTTGATGCCAATGAATATGTCGGAAAATTTGGATTTCCATTCTTAGCTCTGATAGAAAGAGAAACTAAAAATCCTTTAACAGTGACTTTGTAAGTTTTTATATTTGTTCTAATAGTTTATTTCTGAAGCAATTAAGTTGTTTTAAATGTACTTACTGAAATCTCTCAATATATTCATGTTTTTTAATCTTTAAAACAGATCTAAATTTATATATATATCATATTTACTCGAATCTAAGCCACATTTTTTTTCCAATATTAAAGCTACTGAAAATAAGTTGTGGCTTAGAATCAAATTTTTAAAAAAAATGCATCTGATGGGGCAATTAGTGTAAAATAGCTTAGAACCTGTAATAACTCTATATTTCATTTTCCACAAAGGCTTGTTGAAAATTTGGAGTGTGGCTTTGATTCAAGTAAATAATGGTATATGTATTAAATTTATTATTTTATTTTTTACTAGTAAAAATTTACTTACATTAATGGTTGAATTTTAATGATTCTATGTGATAGATTTAAATTCATATCTAAGAATAATGAATTAAAGAGACGAGTTTTAAGTTTCAATTCATGAACAAATTTTCCAAAAAAATGTGTACTATTCAGTTTGAATATTTATGTACTACAATTAAATTAGTTTTAATGATAAATTTGATTTATAAGAGAAATTTAAACAAACATGAACTTTTACTATAACACATGTATTTTTGCATTTTACTAATGCCATCAGTATGCTGTGTAGCATAACATTGTAAAATATTGGGTGAGCATATTTTTTAATTTTATGTTTTTCCCTGTTATTTAATTTCTTTTTTTTGTTTTAGCACTTTTAGCTGTTCTAAGTAGGCCATGTAACAGAATTCCTTCGGGGCCCTTTTTTAGGTATGATATCCCTGTCAGTGGAACTGTAGTTACACATGTTGGGACCCCTGTAGCTTGGAGGCCCCATATCATTAATATGGCGGTAGCTACACCCATGGTTTTCATTAAGTTTATTAATCAGAAAAACTAAAAATATATATTAGTAAGCTTACAATATTAACATCTAAAAGCATACATTTTGAAAAAAAAATTATTAAATTCTAATTTGTGATATGATAATAATTTAAAATGAGTTAAGATATAATTACAACAATTATTAGGGAATATGGTTGAGAAAGTAAGGGTATAGTTAATTTAAATCTTCTAGACATGGAGATTTATTTCAGTTATTTGATTATTTTGTTCTAAAAAAACCTATTCCAGTGTTTGCATTAACATTTATTTTCCACCCTTGATTTTTATTACACTTAAATCTTTTGACTGATTATAATTATCTTAATTGACTTTGTTATGTGTAAAAAAGAACTAACATCTAGCCATTTTACACACATGTTTATATAATGGACAAAATATACATACTGAAGTTATGCATTTATGTACCTGTCCTCCTATATTGCTAAAAGAAAAGAAAACAACATAATTATTTTCTGTTTAAAGGAACTATAACAGATTTACAGGTGTAACCTGAAAAATGTATACACAATTTAAATTTTTGGTTCATTTAATAAAATTTAATTGGTCAATGGATTATCTTTTGAATTTAATTTAATTTATGTATTTTTATTTCAAATGCCATTTTAATTACAAATATGTATTTTTGGCTCATATAAATATTATTCTCTCTCCCCTATATATATTGCTTTGTTTACCTGTATTTGCGCAGTTCTGTTAAAGTTAAATGACGTTAAACATTTAAATCTAAAAGTTTTTTTATGAGATTCTAATCATCAATATTGTATTAAGCAAAATTTAAAAATATATGTTCAATTTTATCACTATATGTATAATCAATAGTACTTGAGCCAGTTTATAAATTTTAGAAAAGAGTTTTGATTCTCTTTGGATGAACCTTAAAAAAAAATTTTCTATCATTTCTTTTTTTTCTTTGTGCTGTAACATATTTATTCATTAATGTTTAGTTTAGTTAATTTTAAAATACTAAATTAAATTAATTTGGGAAATAAAGCAATAATAAACCGTTTAATTTGAAAGTGCTAAAATATAATTTAATAAACAATTTACTGTTTCTCTGCTATAAAAAAATGATTGAAAAGAAATGTTTTTAATACAGTAAAGTTTCAGACTTTTTAGGATATTTCTTGTGATTTTCTGTTGAGGAAAGTTCTTTCATTTTATGGTTTTTTCACTAAACTCTTTAAAAGTTATGCTTAGTATTCTTTAACCCTCCAAGCGGTCTGCATGTTAAACCCTGCCATTCCAGAGATGCTTTTTTCTGCCTTAAAGCAAGATTCCCAAAAGCGTCCGAGCCAATTCTTAAAAAATACGCTCCCACTTTTGAGAACCCCACCTGAAGGCAGAAAATACGTCTGTGCATTTTCGAAACATCTCCAGAATGGCAAGACTTTACGTGCAGACCGCTTAGAGGGTTAAAATTTTATGTTCCACTATACACATTAAAATAACTCTTTATACAGTTAATATAATACAGTTTTTGTAAATAAGTCAACTAAATTAAGCAACATTTCATTTTGTATTGACTTAATTGCTTGATAGATTTCTTTACAATAGCACTCTAGAGCAAGGGTGTCAAACTCAAAAGCTAACTTGGGCCAAACAAACAAGGTTTAACTTTAGGTAGGTTGCAAAAAAATCAATATTCATATAAACTAAGGTTTATTTAAATCATACACAAAAATACTAAACTAAACTCAGTGGTCAACAGCCCATGAGGGCTAAGGCCTACTTTGCACATCTCAGTTTTCATGACCTTGAGCACTGAAGTGCATGAGCAGATGTTCTGACCAGATTGTTGGTCTGATGCCAAACTCCCTGTATTTAGTTCCCTAGCAAGCTTGGTACTCATTTATCAACCCACTGAAGGCCCTGACCTGAAGCTTGAAAGCGTAATACACTACCACTCAGCCACTGGGCTTCATACATTGTAATAAACATTTCTGAAAGAACAAGAAAAATTAAATGTTTACATCCCAACACTTGACATCCCTTCTCTGCTACTATCTATACCATTTTATTATATATTTTTTTTATTATATATTTTTTGGCTGGGCCACAAAAATGTTCATTGTGGGCCACATTCTGCTTGCAGGCCACGAGTTTGACACCTCTGCTCCTGAGAAATAATTTTATTTATTTGTTTATTTATTAACTTCATGCATATTTTTTAATCAGTTTCATTTACAAGTTTTAATTTATTGCAACAACAAAGTTATTTTTATTTGTTTATAAAATTATAAATTCATGCATCTAGAATATAATTCTTTCATTATTGATCTGATGAATAACTTGAGTATATTTCATTATTTAATTAAATCTCGATATTATATGAAAAACAAAATATCGTTATCATGTTTTTGAATTTGTAGGTGAAAAGACATTTTCTGCAGCTCATTAGCAGTTTATAAATTTTCAGTTTAATTTTTAATTAATAGCTAGGTGGTATACTATAGTTGCACTCATAACATGAATGGGATATAATTTGTGAATTAAGAACTCTCCTCCATCAAACACCATTGAGTGTAAAATTTAAATTGCTGAAAAGTACTTTATAAGTAGATTGGAGTTTAAAAAGTGCGAGACAATCAGCTTTGTCATCATTCATTTCATTTTCCTTTAGTAGTTACATCATGCTATTGAAATGTTATATCAGAATTGAGAATTAAACCATATTTCTGTATTGATAATACTATACAATTGCAGTGCTAATTTCTGTTGAATTTATTGGAAAATAAAAGACATATAAAATGAAATTGAATTATGGTAACTTTTCAGCTGATTTAGCAACTTTCATAAATACTCATCAATGTTTTCTAGTATCAATTTCTCGTAAAAAAATGAAATTTGGAGAGAGGCTGTTGCTTAATAAGTTTAAGTTAGTTTCAAAATTCTCAAATGGCTATCTTCTGTACTCTTTCTGAAAATGAGGCTGTTGCCAATAATCCATTATATAAAGGACTAATTTAACAATATCAAATGTCATGAGAAACATACAGAAATTTAATTGCATGTATATTTTTGTTCATGTTTTTTCTTTAATATTGAATAGTTTTTCTTCTGGTTTATTTTTTTTTTTAATTTAATTTTATTTTTTATTTATTTATTTTTAGATATATTGAAGATGACCCTATCAAATTTGACGTTTCCAGTTTAAATTTGAGTTTGAGAGAACTTGCTGATTTAGCTAGTGAGAAAATCTCTGTGACAAGATCTGATGGTATTATTTTCCATTTTATTTCAAGTTGTTAGAAATACATTTGTAATTTGGTATATGTAACACCATTTAATTAATGAAAGGAATAACTTTATTTTGGAAATAATTCATTGAAGAAATCTTGTGATTTACTATTCAACAAGAGTTGATTTTCTGATTTTGATCATTTCAATTATCAGCGTGCAAGCATGCTTTTTCAACAAGTAGGTATATGTCATACATTTTATTGACATAGTGATTTTCTTTAGAATCACTTTAGTAGAGGAAAGGTATTTCACTTTAATTATAAAAGATACATTATGTAATCAATTATACATATTTTTAGTGAAAATTATATTTAAATATGTTATGAAAAAGCAAAAAATATCTGATCTACAAGTTAATTTGTTTTTACAAAAACTTCACGAATCAAATCTACAGCACTTATTTTCAAAAGCAATCCAATTAATCTCCTGTATTTCTGCAAATGTTTTAATGTAAGGAAGAACTTTTACAATGTCTAACACCTTTTTCATGTTTGAGTTCTTACACATATTCTGTGGGGTTTTTTTTTGTTTTTTTTTCGTGTTTTGTAGTTGCTTATTCTTTGACAATATAAAAATGTACATCTACAAGGGTTTTCTCTTGATTGTCATCATTTACACTTTGTTCAGATTCACTGCTAATATAGTTTTCTTCAAATACTAATCACTGAGATTGCTTTCTTCTAAAAGAATCTGCACCCTTGCTTCTCCTTTCTCCTCAGATCATTCTTAAAGAACACACGTTAAATAAATTCCTATTGTAAAAATTTTAAAGTCATGATTTGAGTAATGTTTTTCTTAACTACTTACTATATAATAATAACTCAGTATAATGCAAATAAAATGTATAATTACAAGATAAAAATCTATTTTCAAAAGTAGGCTTGTATCATAAATTTTATGAATGTAGCAAATTACTTGTACCACATAAATGTAATGGAGCAACGTAAATGTAATCTTAGAAATTAAACAACCCTTTTCATTGTGAAAAAGGGAATGGATAAGGGAATAGAAATGACTTCCAGAAGTTCTATTTTTGTAAAAGTATAAAAAATACTTACGTATGTCATAAAATATGTGCAAGCATGTCTGCTCTGAAAGGTTAAAAAAGATACACATATTATATTGATGAGATTGATGTTTATGTTTCATGTAAAAAATTCTGTTAAGTTTTGTCTTTATTATTTCATATTCATACATCCATTTCTCTTGTAAATTTGTCTTATAGTAAAATTTCTTTAGAAGAAAAACAGAATATGTAATATTTTCTTTAATTCTGTACCAATTGTTTATATATATATATATATATATGACTTTGGTTGTGATATGTTTAATCCAAAGTATTTATATTATTTAGTAATTAACACTTTTAACTTACTAAAGACATTAATAAAATATACACAACACTGTTCAGTTTATTGTAGAAAGTTTCTTTAAAAGCTTAAAAATGCATTTAATTTGTATCTATATTATAGGGAAAATATGATTTATGCTTCTAGGAAAAAAATTTAAAAATTTGTTTTTAAGAGGTTTTTGAAATAAATTTTTACTTTAATTTCATTTTATAAAGTACTTTGCAATTATGATTATTCAAACTTGAACAATAACCTATTTGGAACACAAAGGTTTTAAAATGTTAATAGTTAATTTTATAAAAAATGTTTTTTTATTTCTCATATATTTAAGTTTAATGTTAAAATATGGATATGAATGACATAAATAAAAATATAAAAAGTTTTTTCTCAAAAACTGAATTTCTAAAATTGTGTGTGAAAATATTAGAAGGTGCAAAATTTTTAACTAGCTTATAATTAGAGTTGTCTTAGCTGTTAATTTAAAATTTTTTTCAAAAAGAATTGTCTATAGCTTTTTAAAAACTTTTATTTTATACATTATTATCATATTCAGCATTTTGTGATACATTGGCTTATTTTTTTTCCCTAGTATCTTATGTTTTAAGTTTTCCCTCCCAATTTTTTTTTTAATTATTGACTGACATAAACAATATTTATATATCTATTACTTTTATAAATTTTTATAATTACTTATATCATAAAACAACATTTTTCCTTGTTCAAAAAAATTATTGAGTTTTTTATCATGTCAGTAATCATTGTTTGTTTTTATTTTAAGTATTCTTGTTGCAGAATATCACATTGAAAAGTTAGATGAGCAAGGAATAGCTATTCCTCTTGACAGTAAATTATGTAATTTTCAAAGTTTGGTTTTTCGCCTTGTGTTTAAAGGAGGTAAACTAACTTTTGGATTTATTATTTATTTTTATATTCTCTTTTTTTCTTTTTTAGAAAATTTATATCAATTTGATTATTTTCATAAAAAAATTGTATATTCTATGTTTTAAAAAAATCAGAAAATTTTACA
>BMAV01026375.1:0-17756 GCA_019973955.1 Trichonephila inaurata madagascariensis | reverse complement strand
ATCACGAAAAATGAAACGGAATTTAATTTAAAGTTACCTTTAATCTTTTCGGATCAATCTTTGATAACTTTAAAAGAAAACTTATATCTCAGTGGAGCATAAATATCTTTTTAATTTACTTTAAAATTAGGAATACCATTCAAACTCACAAAATCGTGTTATTTTTTTATATTTTATTTCATTACATATTTTTTTTATGTTTGTTTTGAGAGATATGTAATATTTAAAAGTAAAACAAAAAAAACATTCAGTACCGAAAGAGATTAATTTAAAAATCGCGTGCACATACAGAAATTGATTCTGCTATTAAATTGTTTAATAATTAAGGAAAATCTTTTTGCTGCAACTTACAAAGCACATGGAAGTAGAATGAATTGAGAGAAAAATAAAAGAAAATTTCAATTTTCTTAAAGTGTAATGAAATTAAAATATTTGTTGCATCACGATCTAACTCCATCAGATGTATGTTTGTCTGATCGGGAGTGGCAACAGATGTAAGACAGAAAAAGCTTAAGCGGTGCGTTTAAAAATTAAGGTGAAAGATAAGTATTTAATATGTTTGTGCTGCGTTGTTTTGATTTAAATATATGTTATCGATGTTTTCTTCAGCTTTGTTATCTATGAACAAAGTTCCTTACAAACATTTTCACAATTAACCCTTATAGGAACGACAGTATTAAACTTCATATTCCTTTCATTATTTTTATGTATTTTTTGAGACATGTGCACATATTTTAACATCCAAATTATACAATTGAAGCCCAGTGGCTAAGGGGTAGCATATCACACTTCCACGCCACAGGTCCTGGGTTCAGCTCCCGGGATGGACAGTGTCGACTCAGCCTTTCATTCAGTGGGTTGATAAATGAGTATCATGCTTGTTTGGGAACTAAACACTGGAGGTTTCACGTCAGACTGACCACTTGACCAGAATATCTACTCATGACCCTCAACTCCCAAGGTCACATACACTGAGATGAGCACAGTAGGAATTTGCCCTCATGGGCTGTTGCGCAACTGAGTTTTTATGTGGTAGATCACTATAATTCTATTGTCATTTACTTACGGTTTTATGTATATTTCCATATCACTGAAAAGGTATTACACGAAAACCTAGAACAAACCGTCAACGCAAAGCAATATTAACAAACCAAAGTGTTACATTGCCAATTTACAATGATTATCGACTCCCCATTTTAAATTACCTAGATACACCTGCAAATATGGCTAAAATTTGCAAAAATCAGATGGAATTTTGCTAAAAGTACCAACTAAAATTTTTCAAACAAGCATAATCCATATTCAATTATAAGTTTTGATACTTGTCCTTTTTTAAAATAATTATTCATAAAAATATAAATATTGTCCTAATTTTTTCTAAGGACTATCAAAAGCTTCTCACAGACATTGGTTGAGGACAGTTGATCTGATCAGGCCATGGCCGGCTCTAGCAGTGTTGCCGCCCTGGACAAAAATGGAAAAAAAAAAATTCCGTTCCCCCTCTCTCTCTCTCTATATATATATATATTATTTTAAGCCCTAAAAAATTCAAAATAGTGTGAAAATAAGGACATAACTACTTGTTATTATCTCAAACGAGTGAAATGTTAAAGAAGGAATCGCCCATTTCAGCAGGCCAAGTTCTTCGAAAAAGAATTACCTGATGGTGGGGATCACAAGCGTTTGTTTTAATTTATAGTTAAAACACTCAAGACTAAAAAAAAATCTCCTGGGACTTTCTATTTCCCAAAACCTTTTATTAACCTTGTCCACTTTTGTATAGCTGACACCGGGCGTCGTAAGAGTGAGAGAAATGTCCGTTGACACCTTACTCCGGAATGGGCGAAAAGTTACTAGTGAAACATGTGTAAAAATATTAAATTTCATGCTTTAGCATATACTCCCACCTCGAACCCTTCGTGTTTCAACATAAAAGAAAACTGTCATTAAATATACAGAGTACAAAAAAAATAAGATACTTTAAATGAAATACCAAATTCATACCCAATAATATTTCAGAAAATATATCAAATATTTTGTAACAAAAAAAAATCAAATTTGACACAAATGCTCTCCTTAAAATTTGCCGCTCCGGGCAGGAACCCGGTTTGTCCGGTCGTAAAGCCTCCCCTTATATAACTATTTACGATACAGACATGTACATATTATCATTTTTAAATATTAGAATCAACATAATTTCCAAGTAAAAGTCCATGAAAATGAGGAGTCAAAATGGCACCACACAGTAGGTATATAATCAAATTTTTATATTATAAAACAATTTCCTTCAGGTGCATGACCAATTTTATTTTTAAAAAATCAAATTCATTTGTGTTATACGAATTCTTTTCCTCCATCCAATAAATTTTTGATAACCCTGTTTTCATCTCCCCTTTACATTTGCATTGTAATCCATTATTCGCATTTATGAACTCTTAATACTTAAATCAGTTTACTGTATTTAAACGCATCAACAAACAAAAATAAAAATATATTACTCCGTTATTTATACGTAGTTGATTCAAAAGTTTCTGGACTGAGTCTATAACTTGAAAAAATATTACCAATTCAATTTTTGAAATATATCCTCCTTCGAAAAAAGACCTTTGGGCAACAACACACTTTTGCCATCTCTTGTAAAGGTCATCGAAACATTTCTAGAATTCCTTTTTAGCCATGACCTTTAATGCCGCCTGCGATGCATTTTTAACTTCATCTGTAGATTGGTCTTCATTTAAGATGTGGGAAGGATGTGTTGACACACCTTATGCTTTTAGTAGATCCGACTAGCCGAACCGTTAGGGTAAAGCGATAAATGGATATTCTATGATATTTAGTGTCACTTAGATTAAAATTTCATGTATAATTGAAATATTTTGACAAATTTATTTAAATACAATATTTTGACAAAAATTTTAACTTAAAATTACCATTTTAAAATTTCTTTTAGAAAAGCTTCTATTAAAATATTTTGCCTGTATATAGTTCAGCCCTTCTACAGGGGTCAATTAAAATTTTTTGAAATATATAACTTAGAAGGGTTTACCATATTTTACACAAAGGAGCAATTTTAAAAAAAAACCCAATAATTATTTCAAATTGGTGGTAACTCTGAAAATAATGTAAATTTTCCAAAAACTTCTAGTTGAGCCTCTGTAGAGGGGTTGAGCTATATACAGGAAAAAATATTTTATAATAGAAGCATTTTTCACGAAAGAAAGAACATTTGAAAAGATTATTCTAAGTTAACTCTTTTAGAAAATATTGTATTTAAAAAAATTTTTTTGTAAAAAATTTTATACATGTATTCTAATCTAAGTGAACTAAATATCACGAAAATTATCCATTTTGGCTTTTTAAAATCCTTTCCAAACGTAGTCGGATCCCTTTAAGAATAGTACCCGCTGACATGTGGCCAAGGATATGCCAACTGATTTTGCTTTTGTTTGAAGCCTGTTTTTACGCACCCCCGCAGAAACCTTTTCGATGTTTTAAAAGACAAAGGAAGTCTGTGTTTTTCCAGGTTTGTTGTCTTCGACACTTTTTTGCCTTCTTGATACCCCTTATGTCCCACAAAAGCTTTCGTTCATGCTAATGTATCTCATCCTTCGACATGCTTCAAAATTTTGCAGCTCTTCGTTTTTGATATTCATTGTCTGCTTCACAAACGCAACATCTTTCAATCGCCGACGACTAAATGCATACACCTACAAAATTCGAAGCCCTGGCGAGCCACCGACTACGTGATTTTGACCAAACCTTTTCAGAAAAGGGGAAGAATGCAGTAATACAGAAATGTTACGGTAGTCACTTTAATGTAAAAGTTTTAGACGTTTCAGGCTACGTCCGGGATCTTTTGAATCCTACTTCGTATAGTACTTTTGATATTTAAATTAATCTTTCTTTCGTACAGCACAAAATATTCAATATAGAAATATACTAAACATTGACAGTCTCTCATTTAAATTATTCATTGGAAAAATACACACCTGTTCGTATTCAATTCTTCCGTCTCTACTTTGGTCTAATTCTTCAAGAAATATTTCGTGCTCATTTGATAGAATTGCATTAAGTATGGAAACATTAACTTTCAAAATTTCATCAGTAATATGTATTTCTTGAGCAGAGAACTATTTAGAAAGTTTTGTATCGGTATTTATTTATTCATTAACCTCCCACCTGTCTGTTTCTCGTGTCTGACTCAAAGGTCAAAAACCGCTGAATACATTTAAGGGGCAATTACCTTGTGTTAGAGGTCACAGATTCCAGACTTGCTGCCATTCCGATTGTCTTAAAAATTAGTTGCATCTTCTGAAAACCGTATTTTCCGGGGTACAACATGCTCCTATACTTTAAAATTCCATTTTTTAAAAAAATCATTAGGTGTATTTGCCGAACAACACGCATTCTTTTGTTAACAAAGAAACCTGAAATGTACATGCGCAATTTTTTTATCTTTCGACAAAAATGGTTCACATAAAAACAATAGGTTACGAAATATCTCCATTCACTGTGGTGTTCTGCGTCTCAATAAACAGTACAATATTACACAACCCATAGTTATTTTCAAAAGAAAACTCATAAAAATCTTATTTTCAAAAATATTTTTATTTATGTTCACGAGAACGGGGTGGGGGGACGAAAACGATGTAAAATTGTGGATAAGAAATGGTTGGTGAAAGAATCCATGTGTTTTAAAGAATCCAAAAAGTCTTTCGGTTTGGGACTTAATCAGATTCCATTTAACGGATAATAGGGTTTAAATTTCACAGAATGGCAGTTTCAGTGGCGTAACAGAGAACATTTCCCCCCTGCAAAATCAGGTTTTGGGGCCCAATGCCGCATCTTACAAAGGATTGCAAAATCATAAGATCAGGCTTTGGAGTTCCTAGAATCCTGCCTTCCCCCCCGCATTGTGGCGGATGCGGGGTTGTACCTACGCCACTGGCAGTTATTCCAATTGGATGAACGTCATTAGTTCAGCCCTTAGCAGTGTGTATCGATAAAAACCCTTAAAAGGGAAATTTAAGAGTCAAATTGTGAATATTTTGGGGGGGCCATGTGTTAAAATTTTATCAAGGATAATACATTTAAATTCTAATTTTACTTTATTAAAATTCTTAAAATTTTAAAAGCAATTATTTATAAAAACCGTGGGTTTAACAAGCAACCCGAAAATTTTTACCTTATTATTTTATTTAATCCGAATCCCAAAAATTTTACGGTTAGAAAAAAATTTCCCTATTGGAAATAATCAAATAAAAGAAAATAAGGGAGTTAAATACATAAAGGGGGAAATTTTTTAAGCCTCCAATCCACTTCCCCTTTTCCAAACACTTTCAAAAGCCATTTTCACTAAACTCCATCTTTTAATTACTTATTTGGAAAAAAAAAATTCCCACTTTTTTTGAAAATATTTCATTAAGTTTTGAAGAAATTTAAAAAAAAAATGACGACAAAAAAAAAACAATTGTTAAAATCAACACAAGGAGGTAAAGAGAAAATTAATTTTAAAATGTCTCATTCATTTTAAATTCAATTTTTTTAAAACTTTGGGATGACTCTATATTCCTTTAGGAATTATGACTGGATCACAGAAATATAGAAATTTCTACCTTCTAGTCTCAAATTGATCAGAGGAATAAGTATGCGCTATTAAAGTAATGTGTGTAAAACATTTGCAACTTTTATTACACTCCATAGACACTACTATATAAGATTTAATCATTTTTATAGTAATATGGTATCTGAGAAAATCATTATAAAGTTAGTTTCGAAAGGAAAAGACAAGAGAAGATTAATTTACTAAAATTATATTTCATCACTTGTTACTAAAGGTACTGAATACAATATTCACAAAAAATCCTGCAATTTTGAATCACGAAAATATGAAAAAATGCTGTTTTCAATTCAAATATTCTCATTATTGAGAACTTAAAAAAAATTGAAATAACGAAATATTTTAGTTCCATTATATTCGAAAGATATTCTCAACTAACTCTATGTTATCTTATTGTTTTAAGTAGTCCTTTAGATCTCATAGGAACTTTTTTATAACTTGATCAATCCACAAGGTTAAATCTTATATATGAAACATATTATGTAACTATATTCTCTCTCTGTCTATTAATAGTCTCTTTAAAAAATGACAATGAATCAAATCCTCGAATAAAAATGCTTTTAGTATTTGTATCAAGCAGGGCAAAAATTTTATTCAAGAATCTTGTTACAACAGTGCTTCTCAAAGTTTCAATACTTGTGACCCAATATCCAATCATAAATTTCATCGCGCCCCCTGCACATAAATATAATCTATTGAATTCAAAATGCTATACTTTGACACTAAAGCTGCAATACGACTTTAACCTCTTAAGTGCCACCGGCGTATATAAAAGTCTCGCTCAGCCAAAACGTTAATTGTCCCGGACGTATATATACGTCTTTCTAAAGCACGATCTTTTCTCTGTACTGCTATCCATAAAATTATTTTGAAGGCTTTGGAATGCTATAAGACCTTGACAGTGTTTGCGAAGGATTTACTTATTTCAAAGGATGTGATTATTTATTACTTTTCTCTACCCCAATGTACAACATGCACTCGCCTATGTGTTAAGAAACGGTGGTATTGGAGAGCGAATCGCGTAACTTTTAATTGGACGTTGAGGGATTAATTATAAACCATACAAATTATCAAGATAAGTGTTAATTTTTGTATATAATTTCATGTATGACAAGCCCATTAGGGTCACTGGAAATTATTAAACTTGTTCTTAACTTAGTACTGTTAAATTAATTATAAATGTATCAGTACTGCACAATGTATTTTATAAGTGTTTTATATCAGCATAAATTTGTATTTCATTTTTTATTGTATCAGAATCTATTTCGTTTGCTAACTTTCAGTAAATTAATACTTTTTTGAAAATAATCTCTTGCTTTCGACTTTCGACTTTTCAATATGCTTGCGCCCCCTCCTAGAGTTATCACTCCCCCCCCCCTAGGAGGGCGTGCCCTACATTTTGAGAAACGCTGTGTTACAAATATAATTCCATTGATTTTTGACTCAACCCAAATTGTAACGCTTGTTAAATGTTGTAAGAAAATGTGAAAACAATGAAAGATTTTGAAGGTATTTAAATGTAAGAACCGTAAACAATTTTGTATAATTGATAACTATTTCATAAATTTTTCTATTGTTTTCAGTTTTGAAATAATCAAAATATACACTCGGAAAATATTTTTATTTATAATTAATAATTTTTCAATAAATTATTAGCTATTTTCTACATCTCAGTATTCAAAACGCACATTCAAAAATTTTTAGACATTGATGATTGCAAAATGAAATTTTAAAATCTACAATGATGTTTAAAAAACAGGAAATACATTTTCGAGATCTTTAAAAACTTCAAGTTAAAAAAACTCCTACCATAAAATATCGTTAGTATAATTTCAACTGAAAAAAAATGCTTTAAAAATAAATATTATCAAACGCTTACAAATATTCATTTTTTGATAATACAAATAGTATTACGCATTATAAATGAAATTACAAAGCGAATGAGTAACTTCAGCAATGCGTGTTGAAATGATAGACCAAAACCTTCCTGATTCATAAACTTTCGACCACTTTTACGTGAAGCAAGTGCCTTTTATTTGTTTCTAATCATCACGAATCCTTTGGTGGCTTACTCAACTCTACAAAAGATTTGTAAAATTACGCAAAAGATTTTCATATTTCTGACAAATAAAAATGATACCCCGAGTACTGCAAAATATACTTCAGCTTAAGAGATACGACTTCCAAAACCCAACTATATTCATCATTTTCATTGTAACTCTCCACAAGAACACGGGCAAAACACTTAGCAAATCTCCCCCATTCAAAGTACAGATAAGTCAACGCCAAAACCCCAGAGACTTAAATTTGCCGATTCAAGCATTAGAATTCCTCTTCATGAAAAGAATGAATTTATCATCCTTCTAAACGATCCGTCGTAAAATAGCTTGCGAGAAAGTTAAGAGGAAATATTTAACAGAGAAAGGAGCAGCGCTCATCCTTTAAGAGCTAAAAATAAACTTCTGGAGCGTTACGTAATTCGCAGAGATTTACTTGCGTTTAGAAAATGGCAGAGTGCTAAGATGGGAAGATATATTGGAAGGTTTTATCATGTTGCACATAATCAGTGTATTTGTGTTGTGCTTAATTCTATCTCCTGAAAAGAGAGTTTTAAAATTATTTTCAGTAGGATTTTATGTAGATTTTAAGATGAATGCAGTTTCTAGGAGATGCATGTCGTGGAGAGTAGAACTCTTTTTGTTAATTTTTCTTTAAAAAAAGGTATGCTGAATAGATTATAATACTTATAATTTCAAGCAAAAAAAAAGACTAAGCTGAAAATGAGGAACAACGTGGTCTTCAAAAAATGAGCCATTCTTAATATAAACATTGGCAGCTTTCATCACGGCTAAGTAAAATTTTTATTACCCCTTGTGACGGGCTTTCATCACAATTTCTACTAATGTCCTCTTGGGGTTCTTTGGGGCCAAAATTGCAATTCTTTCCAACCAACTCGAGAAGAAGAAAGTGAGAATGCAAATCAGGAATCTTTTATATAGTAGAAGTTTAGCATACGCAGGGTGGCTATGTGAAGTTGCTATATGATTTCTATGTTTATGATTAGAAGCAATTAAGTTAAAGTTAGAGGAAATTCCAAGTTCAAGAGTTAACCTACCCGTACCTGTGTGGATACCATTCCACGACAAGTAAAGCCACGTCAGTTAGGACCAAGAGCATAGCTGTGCTGTTATCTAGGATATAGTGGTAAACGTCTTAAATTAAGATATAAGGAAACTATATATATTAATGAGATTAGAGGTAATCTGTTAAATTATATATAGTGGTCAGTTACGCGATTATTTGGTAACACGAATTGTGTCTTCTCACTCCAGATTTGCTTAATTTGATTATTATCATTGTATATAGTGTTTATAAATTAAGATCTTAATAAACAAATATTAAGATGACAGATTTGCGTGGTTCTTCGCTCTTTCCTACAGATACAGGTCGCGAAGATAATGTATAAATGGGGCACCCACGGGTGGGTGTCTCACACCCTTACCGACTGAAAAACATAATTTTTTCATACTGGATTTTATTTTTCAAGTTCGAGAAAGGTTTCAATAGTTAATGTCAATTTAATTCGGTCCGAATTTTTATTAATTTCACTCTTGGAAGCTGCAGGAGGATTGTTAATGGACGATCTCGCAAATCTGAACCATGGTCATATAATGAGGATGACTCTTTTTTGTTGCCACCCTACCCTCCAGACTTCCACATTACGCAGAGGCCGCGATAACACAGAGGTTTTGGTCGCGAGGCCGTAGACGACGTGTCATGAACTTGTGCCACAGAATATCTACCGAGTAGAGATGGAATCTATCAATGGATTAAAGTCCTCACGTTGGCGTGGCGTGGTAGTTTGGAGAGCGGAATGCCAACTCAGGTGTCCTCCTTGTCACTTCACTGTGGTTCAGATTTCGAGGATCGTCTCCAATCATCCTCATGTTGCTTTATTGTGTGACTTTAATTAACACTCACTCCACACTACGCCAACATGAGAACATAAGAGTCACGGAACATGTTTAACATGCAGGAGGGCCTCTACATGGATACTAGGACTTGAACCCTTGGACATGATAATGCAAGACACGATTTCATGGCCATGTCTACTCGGCTACCGGGGCTATAAATTTAATCTAGATCCTGAAAATTCTATTTTTTTAATAATATTTAGTTTCCATCTTTTATAAGTATTTGCAATGAAATTCAATACAATAGGAAAAAAATACAACTGAACCACAACAGAAAGGATGGAAACGATTATCATGATTGGAGTGAACAGATAATTTAATCTTTGTAATAGTTAAAAAAAGTATTAGCTATATCATTGCAAGGCAATGATAATGGCTTCAACAAATTATTGTCTAATATATAGTTAGGCTATTTATCAGCTTAATGTTATTTCTCTAAACGAGCAATAAGGGCTTTGATCATACATAAACTTATTGTAGAAAATTAATTTAAAAATTGTCTACTTTAAATTAAGTTTTAATGTATTATTTTATGAGTCAAAAGGGAAACCTAAACTATTGAATTATGCTTACAGTATTTCATATTGTAAATTGTTTTTAATACAATTTTTCCAGCATATAGTCTTTATTTATTACATTTAAAACTATACTATGGTCAATGACTTGCTTCTTACAGACAAAAAAATTCGTTGGATAGAAAAATTTGTCTTTACGATAACCAGGACATTATATTATAATAGAACAAAATGAATTTTACAACCACTTTTAACGCTAAATTTAAGAAACTGTACTGTTCCATGTAATTTTTTTTTTGAAAACATGGTAGAATACAAAATAAGAAATGTGGAATGGACTCTAGAGAGAGCGTAAAAGAATGAAGTTTGTACAGAAAAGATCCAGAAAAATGGTAAATATTTATACAAAGTAAAATTATTTACTTTCGAAACAAAAGAAAGAATTCGACATTTTGTTATTGACTGAATTTCGTATTATTTAAGAACGGATTCCAAAACAATGGAGATATTTCAGTTTTATTATAAAGAAACTTAAAGTAATCATGTTTAAAACCTAAAAAAGGATATAAAATTAACAAAAAAATTTTATTTTTGCAAAAAAATATCTTGGTGAAAATACAATACAAACCATTAAATGTGAACTAATGCATTATATTTTAACCCTAACAACAAGTTCGTCTCCCTAAAAGCCTTAAAATGACGAAAAATAACCCGGAAGTATTTTGCAATGCTGAGATATTGCTCAAAACTGGAATATTGACAATGTCAAACCAAAGGGAGCTTTTTTTACCTCTAAAATTCCTCATCCTGTGTTTTGAACAGAGGTTGTTATTTTTTTAGTCCAATTTACTTTTCCAAAAGAAGCACTTTGTCATTGTGACGTGACAACACTCCTTTAAAGTTTTGGAGTATAAGAGAAGAGTTCATTTTTTTTCGCTTGGGACATTTTTAACAGGATATAAACAATAAAAAGGGAGCATTATTTTTTTCGTAGAGATTCTCAGGATAATCGATTGTCTTTTCCCCCTGACGTTCAAACTCTATGTTAATGCGTTGAAAGTGTGGTGACAGATTCATAGAATATTAATTGTGACAAGAAAACGAGTAAGAATTCTGAAACATGCTTTTTTGGAGCCGAACAGAAGAAATATCATAGAGGAAAATTTTAAAAGACATAACTTTTTTAAAAAATTATGTCTTTGAAAAAAAGCATTTATATTTTGATCTAAACTGTTATCTCATGGAAATATTTTGAGACAGAATAAAATATAATTAAAGATTTGAAGAAAAAGGTCGGTTCGTAGGAGGACCCCAATTGCTTGGTACATATTTTTTCTCAGCACACAATGCTTCTTTCAATGACTATGATTTGTTTTGCTTAATCCTTAATGAAAATGTTGTTGAAATCGAGACATGGGATCCAAAGATATTCTTATTTGGGTTTCATGGTTGTTATTAGTGTGGTTGTTAATGAAAGCCATTTTTAAGCAAATCTAAGAAGATTTTTAAACTAAAAATCAATTGTGACTAAAATTTACAATTGAATGATACTAAGCAAAAGATTATAAATTATTGTATTCTATTTTATACTGAAACATTTCACGTGTGTTATTTTCCCTGCAGTGGTTCTTTTCTTGTTGGAATATTGGCTTCTGCAAGCGAAGTTCACTTTCGAGCGTGAATTTAGAAAATAAGATTGACTACCATGTACGATTTGAACAGGGTTACCAGATTGGCGATTTTATCGCTTTTGGCGATAAATTTCCATAATATATGATATCGTCAAGAAATCTACTCTTGCTGTTTCCATGAGACAATATAAGGGAGTCTTTAAAATAAAGGTGAAAGTGCACAGTGAAAAATTCATGACTTTAAATTATTCATGAAACCACTAAATTTAAATATCCCCTGCAGAAGCAAAGATTTTCAATCAAATAATAAAATTCAGTAATTTTGGAAAACAAACATCACGAAACACAATTAATAATAATAAATGCATTTTTGTTTATGAGGACCAGTTTTTGTTTAATTGTAATTTGAACACTCTGAATACATATGAATATAACGAGGGCATTCGCCACTGTTTGACTTTGAAATATTAAAAGACAAATGAATATTTCTGATTGGATTGCAATGGCTATGAAATTTCTATCTAGACTATTTATAAAGACTGGAAGCAATACGTAAAAATAAATTTTGTTTCGAATGTAGGAGTTTTCACCCACTATTTCTGTATTTCCGATTGAACTATTCTCAGAAATATCCTGAATCAAAAGATCGTTGAGCTTCGTATGAATGTTACTCTTAGAGTATATGTTCTCAACAAGGGCCAAACGATTCCCCTGAAAAACTGGATTTTCGAATGGGGCCACAGATGGAATTCGTGTTCAAGGGGTGTTTTGGGGATCGAAGATGCGATTTGCATGGGTAACAGTAATCTGTAAAATGCAAGAAGAAAGTAAGCGGAGCAATTTTTCAAAAAAGGTTCTACACACAGTTTAGATTGCATCAAACTTTGTACTTGTATGTATTTCATGAAATCCCATTTTTCTTTAAAATGTTTATACATTTATTTATATCTGAAAATCATCAAAAAAAGTTGGGCAAAGAAACATGTATTTTCATATGGTTTTCTCAACATATTATACATCAGAAATAATATTTGAATCAGAAATCACATTTGTATACATTATTTATATATATGCACACATACATACATAATTGGAGACAGCTATGTCAAATAGATTAACATTCAGATTTGTTGTCCAGAAAGTGGAATATTTTGATATCTGCTAATTTATAAACTATTTAGTCTTTTAGGCGATAATAGCCTTTGTTGCTCCATATCCCACAAACCCAGAACTGAACTGATCTGAACATACACATATGCATTTATATATGTATGAAGTAAGTTTAATTATGAACAAGCTGTATATATATATATATATATACAGCTTGTTCATAATTAAACTTGAAATTTGCTAGCAGACTGTAGCAAAATCTGAGCAGCAGAATTGCATGAAAATTCTGTAATAGCAGAATGAAATTGGGGGAATTTTATCAAGGAAAAAAAACAAATTTCACAAAAAACATTACTAGGTGGCATTGTGCAATGTAAACTATTGGCATATGTAAATGTCGTAACTGTAGTAATTCTGTGCGCACGCAGCGATCCACGGAATACAAAGGTGGGAGAGAACCACAGTCATACTTGTTTCCGAGTCAAAGAAGATGACGTTGATACTCCAGGAATGCGCTTTATTGGTGAAATTGTTTTACCAAAACAGAGACCGTGTTACCGAAGCTTTGCAGAAATTTCGATCTGTGAAGCGGTTACGAAAAGTTTCACTCAGTAAAATAATTTTGTGCAGTTTATAATTAAATTCGCATTATAGTTTTTGCATTCAATACATAGCTGTTGTATGACGGGGGCGCGATGAAAATTATGACAGAAAATTGGGTTGCCAATGCAGAAAGTTTGAGAAGCACTGGCTTGTGAAGGAATTTCCTCTCTCTTGCCCACTTAGAGATGCGGGAGGAAGGGAAGGAACACTAGACATATTCAAAATCAATCTATTTATTGATCAAACAATTTACCAACTCATTTTAAGTCATTTCAAAGAGAAGAGATGTCCTAAATTCTAAGCAATTTGTGGATTAACAGAAAGATGCACGGATTGTAAGAAGATTATAATTATCGATCCTCTTATTCCAGGATCAAATTTACCATCCCGATTATCTGAAAACTAGTTTAACTCTAGTGACCAATCGTCACTTTAATTCTTTCACCTATCGAATATTTGAAATAAGACAATAAACTTGAAAAATATGATGTAGCAATCTTCCCCTTTCCCACTTTCTCCTCCTTTTTTCCCTAGAAACCCAACCAGTGCTTCAAGTTTCTAAAAAGACCCAATATTCAAAAATTTTATGAGCCCCTGATCAAAAAAAATCATTTAATTCAATAATATTTTTTTGGTTTAAAACTACATGGTTTACCCTTTTAATTGCCAGGCGTAAAACGCCTCTCCTGCCAAAGCTTTAAATTTTTTCCGGGGGTTTGTATCTTTTTTCCGAAGTACGATTTTTTCTCCCCGCAATCCATAAATTATTCCGAAGGCTTTGGAATACAGTAAAAGGACCTTCACAATATTTAAAAAGGTTTACTTATATTTCAGATATTTTTTGTTTCTTTATTCCTCCCCCCCTCAATACATCCTCTTGCGCCTACGGGGAAAAAGGTGGCTTTGGGGAAAGGGGAATAGCAACTTTTAACCAGTAGTTAAAAATTATTTATAAACCGACAAATTATCGCTAAGTTTTAAATTTTGATTTTTTTTATATAACAATCCCATGAGGGCACTGGTAATTAAACTTGTTCTTAACTTTGTATTTTAAATTAATTATAAAACAGATTCTGTAAACCCATCATTTAAATTAAAAATGTGTATTTTATTTTTACGTTTACAATGTATTTCGTTTTTTATTTTATAAATTAATAATTTAATAATCTTTAAAAATTTTTGTTTTCAACTTTTAAATATTGGTCCCCCAGGTGTATCCCCAATGGGGGGGGTTTTCCGTTTGAGAAACGTTGCCTGATATAATGTAGATCAGCGGTTCTCAAACTTTCAATACTTTTCGATCCCAAAATGCAATCATAAATTTTTCATCCCCCTTCATACAATAAAACGTACCGCCAGCGTTTTAAACGTCCCCACTCTGCCGTGATAAATTGCCCCGGGTATATAAGTTCTTAAAATTTGATTTTTTTTTTTTCCTGCTATTTTAAATTTTTTGAAGACTTTTTGAATGTAAAAATAACCTGGGCGGTGTTTAAGGTCTTACTTAGTTCAGAGGGTTTTTTTTTATCCCTTTTCCCCCCCCAATAAAATGCTCATATATGCAAAAGGTGGCATTGGGTACAAAAAAAAACAGGATAAATGTTTAATTTTTATATGCTAGCCCATGGGGGCCCTTTAAATTTTAACTTTTTTTGCTTAGTATTGCTAAATTAATTATGAAATACATTGTGCAGTACTGATACATTTATAGGTGTATTATATCAGTGTAAAAGTCTTTTTATTATGTCGGAATGTATTTTTTTTGTTTGCTTTCAATAAATTATTATTTTTTAATAATCTTTCGTTTTCGACTTTTCAATATGTTCTCCCCCCCTCCTTGGTTATCACGCCCTCTAGGGGCGCTCAATAGTTTGAGAAGCACTGTAGTAGATCTAATTTGAATAATCGGGTTTTCTTCTTCAGAGGGTTGGATGTGAATACACACGACTTGATAAAGGTTTAATGGAAGTATGTGGATAGATCCGTCTCAGGCTTATATAATGATTTTTTAAAGAAATAACTTTATTTTTCCTGTAAAATTATCTATATTCATAACTCAAAAAATTCGTAAATGTTGCTGACAATTATTTGGTATCATCGAGAAATTTTCTTTAATTGCATTTACGTTGATGCATCTCAGTATAAAATTGCATAAAAATAATTATTGCGTAAAACTTTATGGGATTTCTTACGTTATCCAATAAATGTCAGTACAGAATCATTTACCATATTCTACACACAACAATCATTTAAATAATTCCAATGATGGGAAAAAATGTGCCGCATAATTTTATGTTTTTTAGGTTCATTAACTTTAAAAACTTCTCTTGGAAAAGCTAACATCTGTATGAGCCACGATACTTATAGTTTTTAAAACCAATTTAAGAAAGGAAAACTTGTTATAAAAAGCTGGAAAGATTTTCATAATGAATGAAATCCTTCCGTTTACCCCAAGGCTACAATAAAAGAAATCTACTACAAAACTAACTTTAATTTTATCGTTAACATTAATAAAGACTGACCATCTTATCAAAATTTTAGGAAATAAGTTTTATTTTAAATGGATGTTTTCTTTCGAAGCTTTTAATGATCCCGTTTGAAAGGAATTCTCCAAAGAGAATGCTCAAATCCCCAATTAATTACATTTCGCTTCGAGCTATGTCTCCTCGAAAGATAATGATAAGAATTTCCAAAAGTTTTCGAGGTACATAAAAGGCTGACAATAGCGTAATTTCATTAAAATGGTGTTTTTGTTTATTCTGCTTTGAAGTTTGATAATGACAAGTACTTCGGTTTACTGAAAATTTATTTAAAATCTCCGAATTTATGTATAAAAAAAAACTGATTCAATGAAAAAGTGTTTAACTGGATAACTAAGTTAATATTATTGTAATACGTATATTTAAACTGTATAAGTTTCATGAAATTTTGGGTTTCCCAAACATTAATTTTGTAATGAAATTCGATTTATTAATTTCCTATTTTAAATTTTTTCTTTTAAATTTCCCTACTATTAACTCATACTTCTATATTTTTTTATTTATTTTGGGTGAATTTTTAATCGTTAATAAAAACATCTTAAAACGCTAAATTGAGCTGAAATTTTATATACATTATTATTTTGGATGACAATACAGTAATTTAATTATAATTAATAAAATTAATTGATTGAAACTAATTGTTTAAAGAATTACAAATACAGCCACGTTGGCATCATTTTTGGTGACTTAACGACCCATTTGGCGACTTGTGTGTCAAAATTTGAAAAGGGTTTTTCTCTCGTTTTAATGCATTCAGTTGAACCGAAATTTTATGTATACGATTGTTTTGGATGGCAATACGATACTTGAATGATAATTAATAAAAGTTAATTACCACTTAATCTTGTGATTCTGTCATATGTATACAAATATTTATATTAATTTTAACTATTTAGTGAACAGTAGCTAAAATAAAAATTTTCTTTGTTGATCTAAGTAGGAATTAATTAAAAAAAATTTTTTACATTACTTGTTTACTCTTCAGAATCACACAATGTCTTAAAATCTTATAACATAATAAAAAATTAATTAATTCCTAGTTAGGTCAGAAAGAAAAATTTGTTTAGTTAGCTTTATTAAATGATTACAATTAATATAAATATGTATATACATATAACAGAATCTCAATAGTAATTGGCAAAATAGAAAGCGATTTCCCTTGCAATTTTCCAATTTTTTTTCTATAAATGGTGTTGGATTATTATTTTTGGTTGTTATTATTTATTCATTCATTAAATTTAAGTATTCTAATAAAATACTATAGTAAAAGAGAAATCACATTCTCAGAAATTAGGCTATGCCAGGTGGGATTCGAGCCTACGAACTTGGATTAGAAGTCCAACGCGCGTGCTATTCATTGTGATATAGGGACACAACGAACGATTTTCCTTTCTATATACGCTGTTGGACTGTTGTTTTTGTTTGTTACTATTCATTCATTTATGTAATTTAATTAATGAATTAATATTTGAAAAAACTGTATTACATCAATGTCAGCCACTACAAGTTTAAAAAATGTATTTGAACTTAAATGGATGAATAGAAAGTATTTTATTAACGATTGAAAATTTAAACTATATATATATATATATATATATATATAAATCCTTACTAATATTATAAACGGAAAGGTTTGTTGGATGTTTTGGGACTCTTTTTACGCAAAAACAATTGAATGGATTTAATGAAACCTACAATAATTAACTTATACATCAGAATAACACATAGGCTATAATTTATTGGGGTAGTGTGAAGTGTCCAAA
>BMAV01026374.1:0-14912 GCA_019973955.1 Trichonephila inaurata madagascariensis | reverse complement strand
TGCCGTCGATTAATTTGGCCAAATTAAAACATCGCAAATTGGAAGCAAAAAGAAAAAACAAACATGTGTACAAAAATATAAAAAAAAAAAGAAAAAAATTATACATTGAATTAAAAAAAGGATTACAGGAGAGAAAGATAAAATACTAATATTCATGTTATTATATAATTTCATACCATCTAAAGCAGGTAACGAAAACGGAAATACAATACTAACGTTAATTGCAGTGATAAAAACTGAAATACCCTTATCAATAAGAAGTTTTGGTTTGTAAAAATTATAATGTTCGTTTTTCAAGAATTAATAAATTCTGCGAAAAATTACTGAAAAAGTAAGCTGTAATTTGTAAGCAAAATCACACACATAAACATCCCGCGATAATACTATATGAATGTTGCCAAAACTATAAAACAAAATTTTATTTGTTAAAAGAATAATCATTAAAAAAATGATTTATTTGAAAAATAATCCTAATTAAGTATTAAAGAAGAGAAAAATTGGATAAATATTCCAAATGATAAACATAGCTAAAGTAAAAATATGTAATAATCTTGAAAAACTGCGTGTTAAGTATAAATTTTCCATTTAATGAGAAACTTGAGATCATATGACGTCATAACACCAGAAAATCACTTAAAAATTAAATTTTAAAAAATTTAGAGAGAATTACGAAATAATAAGTACATAAGAACCCGTCCGGATTTAAATGCAACGTTATGTCAAAATTTCAGAGGATATGGTCCAGTAGTTCCGGAGATTAGAGGCTTTGAACACACATTACATTTTTATTTATATAGATAATATTTACCACAAATAAATTTATCCATATCCATTATATAACCCATTAAGACAGTGCTTCTCAAACTGTGGGGCGCGCTCCCTAGGGGGCGCGAGCATAATTAATAGTCGAAAATAAAAAAAAATATTTAAAAAATTGTTAATTTACTGAAAAGAAGCAAACAAAATATAAACATTCTGACACAATAAAAAATAATACTTATAAAAATTATAAATGTATCAGTACTGTTCAATGTATTTGATAATTATCAAATATATTATAATTATATTTATAATTAGGTAAATTAGGTTAAATTATTATAATTAGGAAATTATAATTAGGTAAAATCCTAGGAGAACCCACATCCTTGGCGACAAACCGAAAAAAAGCGCAAGGCCAGAACGAGATGGCGGCAAGTGAATATAGCGGAACAAGGTGGATGCATAATGAAAATTTATGTAAACAATATAGAAACTAATAAAATACGTTTAAGATAAAAAAAAAAACAGCACTTTCTTACTGCTGATCTTTTTCCGAGTGGAGGGTACAGCGCAACAGCAGATTTTAAAAAGCCTTGAAGGCCTCATCGCTAAGCGAATGACTGTGGTAGCGCCGCTATATATATTCTGCGAGGTAATGGTCAAACATACCCATTCGACATCTTCATTCAAATCCATCCAAAACAGCACGTATAATGTGTGAATATGTATAATAATAAAATGCACGTATAATAATGAAATAAATATTTCGTTCGTATAATCACATTCGCTCATTACATTTAGGACATTCATTATTCGAAGCAAGCATTCCTTCCTTCATGCACTATTCAATTAATTATTTCTTACCTTTCGCATTCGAAAAAATAAAAAAAAATTCTAAGGTATATTCACTCACACGTAGCCATACTTCCAGCCCGGTGCCCAACAACAAAATGACGAAATTCGAAATGCCCGCCAACAAAATACGAACATTTCAGAAATAGTTCAATTTACCATACCTAGTGTATCAAAGTAGGGTTACCAAGATGGTGCAATTATCGCCAATCAAAATAATTCACTCCAAGGGTGTGGGCTCTCCTGGGACCGAACCGATAATTAATTTATCAATATTAAATCAAAAATAAATTTAATAATTACTGTTCACTCCAATGGGCATGTCTTGCGATTTAATATTAGATACTGACACTGTCAATTTTTTTCTATATTTAACTGAGATCTATATTTTGTCTTAAAAGCAACGACGACATATAATCTGCTTTCCCAAAGATAGGATGTTAGAAATGTACGATTAGACTTTAGAAATGTGTGTGTGTGAATGATAGAAAAAATAATTATTTAATTTAATTTTAAAAAATTTTATAGTCAGTTCCAATTTAAAAATCAGATAGGAAAAATAACATTACGCTTATCCTATTGCGTAAAAGTATAGCTTACTTAAAATATCTATTATTTAAAAAGCAACATACACAGAATTTAAAACTTATTTTGATAATTTGAATGGTTTATAAATAAGGTTGTATTGTAATTTTAGCAGGAAATTCTATTATTATTGCATTCAATAATTGTTATTGTAAGTGGGCGCGATGAACATATTGATTGAAAATTGGGCCACGAGTACTGAAAGTTTGAGAAGCACTGCATTAAGATTCCTTTGAAGAATTATTGCTCTTATGATTTACAAACACAAAATGCATTAAATGGCATGTTGCATATTTAATGACACTTGACATGATTCCGATGATACAGATGCATGGAATATAAGGTTGTGTGGGAAAATAACTCTTGTAAAAAGTGTCTAAATATATTCTTTGATCTCCCCTAAATGAATTTACAAATAATTAAATAACTTTATAAATAATTAAATATTTCCTTTGATCTCAAACACAAAAGTGCAGACGAAGAGGGGGGCCCTAAACACCCTGATTTTATTCTTCAAAGGAATTCCAGCAATTTAATTCATCCGAGGTCAATACCCCGTTGCTTCGTTTTTATTTAAAGAGAAACTTGAAGAGTAGGATGTTCCACTTTTGCTTCCTTTATCGGGAAATAAAGATTTTTAAATTTATCTTCCTAAAAAAATGGCAGTACATTTTTCATCATGTTACTTCCGAATGAATTGATAATTTATTGTCGTATACGGCTATATGTGTATTCTAAATATCGACTTGTAAGTTAGAACATAATATTATATAAAAACAAAAACGAGACGTTTTCTTTTGCGTACGATTTACAAATTGTAACAAAAATGGTTCATATCGAGTGTGGATACCACGGCTCGGTTGGCAGAGCATCGGATTCTCAAACGATAACTTGTCAGTTCTAGTCTGGTTGCAGAAAAAATGCCAGAAATAACTTTTGTTTCCTTTGTATTGACTATCATTTCTTCTAGAGTATTCTACTTTCTTATTAACTATATAACTGTATAGTTGTTTTTCATATCTAATTGTATACTTTTGTAGGAAAATTCTGGAACATTCGATGGCTGTACATGAGCTAAAGAAATAGAGTTGAACCTGTTTTTGTGCCGTAGATAGGGACCGCATAAAAAAAATCGCACAAAAAAGTATTCAAAAATTTTATAAATTCTTACATGTAACAAACTAATTCGTGGAAATATTACAAAAAACTTTTTTTATGCGGTGGATAGGGACCGCATAAAAAAAGTCGCATTTGTAAAACATGCCAATTACTTACGAAATTTATGTAAGAGTACTTCCACAACAAAATAAATAATTAAATATTACACATGGAAACATTTTTAAAACATATAGTTTCTCATTGTATATACGGATAAGTCTTTAAAATGAACATACATAATTCATCGCTACTCATCGTAATCCAAAGTCCTGTAATGACTTTCAAAATCTTTTCGTCACTTGAAGGTATAATTTCAATTGATTTAAGTAAGAGAAGTTTTTGTGACGAAGGACGGTTGGTCAGTTGCTTGTAAATGTCTCAATAACCAGCTATACATGATTGAAGCCCTTTTTGGAATTTTATGCTTCTTTCTTAACTGGTATCTATTTTAAGAAAATGCTTTTACAATTTATTTGAAAGCTCGATCCATGCATATTTTTATCAGCTCTCAAAGAATCTGTCTTCTTGTCCGTCTTCATAATTTATCAAATTATTGATAATGTCACCGTCATTGAAAGTTTCGTCTTCAATCAAGCGCGGGCTGCTGGAGTGTTGAGAAAAAGCAACTGAATGTGCAGTATCGGGAGACTGTTTATAACAAATGAATAGAGCGTCTTGAAGTATCTACATTTCAGTGGGTAACTTATACCCCCGCATCACAGGGGACTCTAGAGCCCAAGGCTTGACTAACGCTAAATACGTATTTACCCAATTTATAAAATATTAAAGGCGAAACCCAATTCTTCTATGAGGGTCCTTAAAGATTCCCGTTACGCCAATTTCAGTAAATAGATAGAAAGCATTACAGTGGTGCCAAAGCCATTGAAATTCATACACCGCATAAAAAAGTATCACATAAAAAATCGCCCGAAAGGGAAATCGCATAAAAAAAGAATGCACAAAAACAGGTTAGACTCTGTATTGAGTTCGAATAATAAAGTCGCGAGTTGTGATTAGCGAAAATTCTCATCATTTGACTTTAGCATCCAATTACCAAGTTCGTTTCACCTACGTTACAATATTAAACTAGAAATTAAAAATGCGCATGTTTGCAGCTAACAAATTTTAATGAAATTTTTATCTTCAAGAACGAATCTTATGCAGTGTGTCCCTAGTTTTTTTAAAAAAATTCTCCCCTAAATGACGTAAGAAACAAAATTCCTGAAAATAATATGCCGTTTTGTGTGTGTATATATTGCAATATAAAGGCTAAATAGCGAAATCCTTTCTCTTGGTTATTATGGAGAATTCGTCTGTGATGACTGCATTAAGGCTATCTTCGGCTAATATTAAAGAATAGGGGCCAAATTCGGAATACTTTTTCAGATATAAAAGTACCCAAACATTATTATATTCTGGCTACACTATCCTGTAGAGAATCACTTATGTTATCGTTCTACTCAATTTATACGAGTTTTGACACATTTTTTCTTTTATAAAATGTGTTTTGCATTTTTTTTTCCTGTACCGTAATGCTAAATCAGGCATCCCTTCACATGTTAAAAGAAAAACTAATTATTTATGAAATATTTTGAAATTTTAAAAAACACTATATTATAAACAAATGCAGGAGTTACAATGTCACAAATTTTCATAAAAATTGAGGCATTTTTTTCCGTCAGAAAATGTGCTCTGTTTCAAGTTCACGCTCTCGTACATATGGCGAAAACAGCCTTAAGAAGGTGACCTTAGCAATTTCGTTACCAAACACAGAGCTACCCTTTTATAATTCACTCCACTTGATTCTACATTTGTAAGCTCTGGATTGCAACCCCCTTCCTCTCTCGTTACCTGTGTCTCGTTGTATTGAATACATAAAAAAAAAACCATCAGCATTTTAAATACACAATTATCGTGAAAAATGGAAGCCTGACAAAAAGACAAAGTTTTATAAAGCTCGATAAAATAAATTAAGAGCTAAATGCAAATGTCAAGAACTGTAATTCCCGTTTTCGCTTCAACATACTGTTAAAAATGATAAACTGGCTCAATAATTTATAGCTAGAGCAACAAAATTGTGTACACATATTTAAGAAATTTGCTCAATTAAAATGTAATAAAGAAAAATCTGGCTGCATTTTTTTCTTAATTTAATGCTATCTACTATTTTGTTAAATGCGGCCAATGAGCATTTCTGCACAGGTGTGATAAAGCGACATAAAAATGAATGAGACATTGTGATCAGAACTCAGTTCTCTGAATATATCTGTAGGATATCCCATTTGTAAAAGGTTAGATCATATCCTTTCTAGAGGTCGGTACTAAATCAAAAACAGTACCACATCAACGCCATCTATCGTCCCTTTAAAACGCGACATCAACCTTTTTCGAGAGCCCACTAACACTCGCCGAGAAACGTCGTATTTCGCGCGCCAGCGCTGCTCGTCCGCTCCAGGCGGTAAGCCTTAATAGCACCATAATGAGTTCTCGAATTGAATTGCCTCCCTTAAAGTAATGTGATCTAACTTTCCAGCCCTTCGAAATATGCTTATTCTTAATCCTTCCCTACCTTTTGAAATATTCCTCATGTAAATACTCCCCTATAATTCATAATAAATTACTTCTAGTTTTCAACCAGTTTCTTTAAACTATGTTGTTGTCTATTTTATTTCGAAATTAACTAATACACCTAAAACCCCAGACACCACGTTATAAAACCCTCAAGCATCTGAAGCATCCCAATCTTTTGGAAGGATATTTCCTGGTTGGATTCCCACATATCGTCTTATCATTTAAATAACCATCGTTTATTTTAAGATTTGAACTTATGTCGTTATTTTTTTTTCTAGAAAAATTATTTTTCAAGTGGGAGCTAAGTGACGATATACGCGTACCAAAGAACGAAATCTTTATCCTTAGTAATAATGGAGAACTCATGCATGACGAAAAATCTAATACTCTGCTTACATGTTTCAAATTTTAGTTTTAATTTCTTAACTTCGGTACTAATCCATTCTCTTATACTGTAAACTTTTCTTTGCTTATTTATACAGATTTAACACTAGAACGTACGGGATATTGATGATTTTAGTAGATCACAGTTTTGAACTGTGATTTTTTGAAAGAAATATAAATGGATACTGAAACATGATATTAGTAACACATACTAGACGCATGTATAAAATTATTTAAGGATTATTGACAAAATATTTAAATACATATTTTGTAATTAACTTAGAATAATCTTTTTCAAAAATATTCTCCTTAGTGAAAAATGCTTCTTGTTATAATAATATTTTGCTTGTATATAGCTCCGAGCTCTCTACAGAGGCTCACACAACTAGAATTTTTGAAAAATTCTCATTATTTCCAGAGTTACCACAAATTAAAATAATAGTCGGCTTTTTTTTTCTTAAAATTGCTCCCGTCTGTTGTCGTAATATATGGATAAACCCACTTCTAAGATATATATTTCAAAAATTCTAGTTGAGCCTCTGTGCTAGAGGCTGAGCTATATACAGGCAAATATTATAATAAAACCTTTTTTTCACAAAGGAGAACATTTGAAAAAAATTATTCTAGTTAATTTTTTTGCCAAAATATTATATTTAGTCAATTTTTTGTCAAAATGTCCTTGAAACAATTTTATACATGTATTCTAATCTAAGTGACACTAAATATGAAAATTATCCATTTATGGGCTTTTTTTAAAATCATGGTTCCGAACGTAGTCGGATACCTTAAGCGTTCACTGGTGTCGTTTCGACACCGCAATATAAAATAACTGTAATAGCTAAATAGTTAAGGAATACTGTTCAGTGGAGGGTTTAGTTTTAAGACTTTATAATATTATATTATGTAATTATATGTTATAGAAGCCCAGTGACTGAGTGGTTAGTGCATCGCGCTTCCACCTCACAGGTCCGGTCTGGGAAAGTTGACTTGGCCTTTCATCCCTTTAAAAGGTCGATAAAACGAGCTTACTTGGGAACTTAACACTGGGGGTTTCGCGTCAGACTGACCACCTGACCGGAACATCTGCTGATGCACCTCAGGGCCTAAAGTCGCGTATACTGAGTTGGGCACTCAGTGGACTGTCACGCTACTGAGTTAAGTTAATTATATATTATGACCCTTTTTTGTCACAAAAACTGACGTTGACAATATGTTTTGCGAAGCTTGTTGGTCCCCTGCTTTGTCACAAAATATTTCGAGTCGCAAATCTGCCAAGAACATTACTTGTTTTATTAATGGTATCTACTAAATAAACTATCTTTTGCTAAATGACAGCTAATTATAATGATAAATTGTATTATTGTCGAAACGACACCAACGGACCTTCTAGGTATACAGGGTGTATCTAAACTCTGCGGCAAAACTTTAAGGGGTGATAGTACACATCAAGACAAATAATAGTAAATAGGAAACATAGGGTCCCAAACTTCTTCCGAAGAAGATAGGTGCCATTAAAGTTTAGGGTCCGAAATTTCAAATGATTATAAAAAAAACGGAAAAATGGGTCGATTCGTTAGCGGTTTTCTCTAAAATTACTCTTTTTCTAAGTATTGAAAAATAAATTTTAAAAAATAAAGCTCAAAAAATGTCGATAGAGGGCGCTTTAGACTTTGGAGTAACGAACAACTATTTTTTACTGTTATTTTGTATCACATTAAATGCTTTCAAAAACTTAATTTTAAGCTAAAAATTTGAATCATTGGGGGTGGTTAAGTAGCACAAACTCAACTGTGTTTAAGAGGTGAAATTTAAACTCACCTTTTTCCCTGGACACAGTTCAGTTATTCGCGATCTTCGATGTTCGGTCGTAGACTATAGGCAGAAACTACTACCCACTAAACGCAAAATAAACGAGAGAGGGATGGCAAAATTAAATAAAAAGTTATTCATAAATAGACACATGAGGAATTTCTCCCTGCAAAATACCTGATTATGCAAATCAACTGATTTTGTATGCAAAAGTGTAGTACTACAAGGATTTAATCTGTATGGTGAATTGTATGTAAGGATGTAAAGTTCTACTCGCAAAGTGCGTTCCAGCCAACATAAAGGCTCGCATGTGGTTCCAACATGACGAAGTGCCTGCACATTTCCAGCGCAGATGTATAGTGCATTGGATACAGTATATCCAGGGTGATGACGGGCGGGGTGGTCCGGTAAATTGGCCGGCCTGCCTGCCTGACCTCCCCGCCTAGACTTCTTCCCTCTGGGGCCATATGAAGAGTCTTGTTTACGCAAGCCCTGCCGACCTGACGAGGCCCTGGTAGCGAGGATTGACATCGAAGAGGAAACGTGAAATCCGGGAGTGCCTGGGGTATTTGCTAATGTCTGATATTCCCGCTTGGCGGTGTGAGTAGATCTCTATCTTTGCTGGTGTGGGCGCTTTTTCGAGCAGTTTTGTGATTCCGCAAGAAAATCATGCGTGTACCATTTTCTACGTGTCATCATTCATTCAAATTGTTGTTTGTTGTAAATTGTTTCTTTTTTTTTAGCAGAGAAATTGCTCATGTCTATTATGAATATTTTTTTTTTTAATTTTGTCATCCATCTCTCGTTTACTTTACGTGTAGGAGGTAGTAGTTGCTGCCTGGTCTACGATACCAAGATCGGGGATAACTGAACTCTGTCCAGAGGGAAGGGAGTTTCAAATTTCACCTCCTGAACACAATTCCTTTTGCGCTACTTAACCATCCCCAATGATTCAAATTTTGAGCTTGAAATGTAAGTTTAAGTCTAAGATTTTGAAAGCATTTAATGTGATACAAAAAATAATGGTAAAAAATAGTTGTTCGTTACTCTAAAAGTCTAAAGCGCCCTCTACCGACATTTTTTTAGCTTTATCTTTAAAATTTATTTTTCAAGAAATTGCTGACAAAAAGAATAATTTTAGCGAAAACCGCTAATGAATCGACTGGTTTTTCCGTTTTTTATAATCATTTGAAATTTCGGACCCTAAACTTTATAATGGCACCTATCTCCTTCGGAAGACGTTTGGAACCCTAAGTTTCCTATTTACTATTGTTTGTCTTGATGTACTATTCCCTAAATTTCCAAGGTTTTCACAGAGTTTAGATACACTCTGTATTTAGTTCTAAAATCTCAATAAACCTGAACCACAGAACTTTCTCTGTGTAATCACTATGGAAAACGATTAAAAGTCACAAATATTTTCAAATTCCTTGTGTTACGTCATCAGTGCACTGTAGCGCTATCTGTAAAAAATTTGTAAGAGTAGTTATAGTCGAGCTGTACCCCGACAAAAGTGGGTGCACGAATAAAATAGGCTTAGCGTTGCGAAGTTTGATTTTTTAGCTAACCCGTTTACAGTCCACAAACAATATTGACGAAACACCCTGCAAAAATGCAGAAAGGAGAACAAACTTAACGGGCTCCGGTGCCCAATCGACACCGACAGAGAGCTTTGAGTGTTAAATAAAACCCAAACCATAAAATACTCTTGTTGGACTCTCAGATCACAAATCATGTGCTTCACTATCTTTATACACAAAATTCGCGAAACAAACTAATGGATAAATCAAGCGAAAAACTCGAATCAACATCCCTATTAACAAATTGTCTACACGTTATAATTTGATAAATTATTTTGAAATTACTGTGCAGATATTTAACAAAAATTTTGCCTTATAATAATTCAAGCGATGTTTTATTTAGAAAACACATTTTAAAAAGAATTGTAAAATATAGATTAAGGTGTTAATTTTTAATGTTATTAAAATATCTTTTGGTATACTAATTTTATATTTTCTCACACAAATCGTCTGGTAGCCATTACATCGTCACGTTGATGAAGCGAAAGTAGGCAATACATGTTTGCTCTACTCGAGACTTTATTAATCGAACTCTATGTGTTTCTATAGCTTATACTGAAAGTCATTCACAATTCCTGGAAACTAATTTGTAATTCATATTTTGCATTTTGAGATAAAACTTTGGAAACTTCAGAATAATCGTATGCTAATGTTTTCTTTTGATTATAATATAAAATTAAAGATTTTAAAAATGGCTGACAAAATTGATTTATGGCTCGAGGGTTACGTAAACAGGCTTTTCGAGGAGATATAATCGTATGAAAAATCTCAAGGCAGTGTAAAGTTTTGGTAATTGCATTTCAATGAAATGCATTTATAATGTATTAAATTTGAAAGGTAAAACACGCGTCTAGCTGAAAGTAAATACGAAAACATCACCACGAAAGTTCTTTCTAAGACTGCTCAAAAGCAAGAAGCTGTCAAGAAAGTGAAGTCTCTGATCCTAAAAGAAAATCCACCGATTCTAAGATTCACATTGCATCGGTATTAGAAATGTATACCGGCAGTGTCAGTAAAATCATTGAAAAAGATTTAAGGTATCCGGACTACGTTCGGAACCGTAATTTTAAAAAAGCGCATAAATGGATAATTTTCGTGATATTTAGTGTCATTTAGATTAGAATACATGTATAAAATTGTTTTAAGGACACATTTTGTCAAAAAAAAATTTAAATACACTATTTCAGTAAAAAATTTACTTAGAATAACCTTTTTTCAAAATGTTCTCCTTTTGTGAAAAATGCTTCTATTATAATATTATTTTGCCTGTATATATCTTAGACCTCTGTACAGAGCCTTTTTCTCCCAACTAAAAAGTTTCTTAAGTACCCACATTTTCAGAGTTACAAACATTTGAAATATATAATTATCGGCGTTCTTTCTTAAAATTTTGCCCCTCTGTTGTGTCAAACATGGATAAAACCTAATTTCTAAATTATTATATATTACAAAAATTCTAGTTCAGCCTCTGTACAGAGGTCTGTGAATTCTCAATCGCGAGTTATGGAAAAAGATAACTCGCGGATTAGTAACCTCACTGCTGATGACTCGCGATAAGTCTCCTTTCTATTCTCGAACTGACGATTACTGAATTCCGTGAGTTAGTGTGTGTGCAAGATGTTACAGCCGAAGCTGTGATTGACACCACAATCACGTGACATATTCTTTGTTACGTCCATCTTTGTTTACAAACAGATTCGCGTGATCGAAATCCGCGAGTTACCCTCCGAAATCGGCGGGTAGAATCGGCGGGTTACCTTTGAATGAATAATCCGTGGATTTGGCGCGATCCGCAATTGAGAATAATGATGTTTCGTCACACAATACATACATGTCAATACACAATCTAAGTGAGTTACCTCCAAGTCTGGGGATAACCCGAGGTTAACTCGCGATTGAGAATACCACCGTAAGCTATATATAGGCAAAATATTTTTATAATAGAAGCATTTTTCATAAAAGGAAAATATTTCGAAAGTGGGTCATTCCATATTAATTTTTTGTCAAAATATTGAACTTAAATAATTTTTTTATTGTTATACTATTCTTAAAACAGTTTTATGTACATTTTCTAATCTAAGTGACACTAAATATCAAAAATTATCCATTTATACGCTTTTGCAACATCACGGTTTCGAACGTAGTCGGATACCTTAATGTTAAATGAGATGTTTAAACCTAAATTTCGCGTCTCCTTTTTTAAACATATTGCTACAAGAAAAAGCAAATTGTAAAAAATTTTGTAAACACTTAACTGCTGAATAATGGAAAATTCTGGTAACACTATGCGGAATGTGTATATTTTAGTGACTGTAGTAAATGAAAATCACAAGTTTCTATTGTTCAACTGACGGGAATGACCGTACGAAATGGTTTCGTCAGTGTACAGTTAAATTCCCAAAGGGATTCACACATGATAGTTGCAGGATTTTCTAACAGCAAATTAAAAATAAAGAAAAGACTCAAATAAAGCCGAAATTAATTTATTCTACTACCAGTTGAATATTGATGGGAGGCTGGAAAGGGTCCCTTACTTTCTAGCAATTTATATACGAATCCCCCTGACCGGATGTGATGAAATTCCTTCGGTGGGGATTGTCAAGGGATTCCCGAGTTTTTCTGAGTTCAGTGAACGTTTTTATTTTCCCCTTTCAAGACGTGGACAGTCGTTCATGACCAGGAGTTTTTGAGTGCCCGGCGGAAGGACAACGGGACTATTGGAACTGTTGTCGCTATTGCATTTATATAATATTTACATTTTCCTCAATATTTTTTTGTTTTTTATTTTTAGTTTTGTTAATCTGAAAGAAGGGAGGAGTGATGGGAGGCTGGAAAGGGCCCCTTACTTTCTAGCAATTTATATACGAGTCCCCCTGAGGATGGGGAAATTCCGATGGGGAATGTCGGGGTTTCCCCCTTTTTTCTGATTTCTGAACGTATAAATTTCATGACTTGTAGCATTGCGCGATGGATTTGTCCAGTTAGATGTGCACCACGGGAAAAGCAACTAGTCCGGCCCCAGGATTTCCAGCGGGGGGAATAAAATGGAAACCCGAATTTCAAAGGCCTTCTCCCAACTTCCCCCCTCCCAGGTCTCTTAACCCATCCCCCCTCTCACTCAGATATAAGCCCGTTTTTACTTTTTTTTAAAAGTTTTTCAGTATGCCGTTATTCTAAATAAAAGTATTCCACTATACGATCAGATTTTTAAATTTATTGAGTAAATTACTTGGTTTTAACCCATGATTTAGGAACGGGGATCATTTTTTAGAAAACTTCCAAAGAGAAATTTCCGACCTTATTTGGAAAGGACATTGATAAAGTTGAGCTTAATATAGACAAAACTTCCAGTCACTCGTCTTTTACCCCCGTTTTTAAAAGGGAATCACCAGAAACGGAAAAAGTGTATCCTATTAAATGAAATACATGTAAAATCGTTGTACAATTCTTCAATGGACTTTCGTGCTTTAGATTTATTAAGACGAGTCTCTTAAGAAAGCGGTATCCAAGATCACTGGACGTACTTTGTAAAACGGTTCAAAGGAAAGGAGTTAAATTTGTACGGTAGTACTAAGAAAATGTTCACTTTCATGAAACATTTGAGCTAGAGCTATTGTCAATCATAAATATATAGAAGCAAACTGCCACAAAAAATACAGTATTTATTGATAAAAAGTAACTATCAAAATAATTTCCCTGGGGGGAAAGACCCGGGAATTAAAAAACATCTAAAATCCACACACAATATAATTAACTATGCAAAAATCCCTATATATTTCTAGTTATTATTCACTGTAATATTCTAGAAGAAACAATAAGCAATGCACAAAATAAACAAAAATTTTTTTTAAATTAAAGGGCCGTCTCAAACGACAAAAACTTGAGGCGATTCTTCACCAACTGAGCTACGGAATTATCACAAAGATAAATTTTTTTTTAAAATTTCCCCAAAAGAATAACGCGCCCCGCGAATCTGGTCTGGTTTCTCGTCCTAACAAGCTCCTAGAAGTACTGCATCATTTAATTATTTCTTTGGATCACAAAGTAGGGTTTTAACCTTTAAGACGTGGACTACATTTTGTCTTCGTCACGTTTACTATTCACTTCCACACTTTTACAAGTAACCCAAAGGGTGAATTATTCTGTAAGGGGGCGATTGGGCCTAAGCAGCTTTTTGGGAAACCCCTTTCTCCACTCGAGTAAAGACCTAACGATATAATTAACTGATTGATATCTCTTGTCGCATCGTGTGTTGCTTATCTGATGCTGGAGTGTGCATAATGCAGGTTTGAAAGCCGTCTAACTTCTTCAACCGTCATGATCATGGTAAACCTCAATGATTTTCGTGTCCATAAAAAAGTTAAGGTATCCGCACGTTCGGGAACCATGATTTTCAAAAGTGTATAAAGGTTTTTTTGATATATAGTGTCACTTAGATTAGAAAATGTATATAAAATTGTTTTTTAAAAATAGTATTTCAATAAAAATTATTTAAGTACAATATTTTGACAAAAAAATGAACATAGTGTTTTTAAAAAAACCCCCTTTTTAAAAATCTTCTTTAAAATATTTTGCCTGTATATAACTCAACCCCGTAAAAACTCAACGAGAATTTCTGAAAAATAATCTTAAAGTGAGTTTATCCATGTTTTCGACAACAGAGGGAGAAATGTTAAAAAAAAACCCCCAAAATATTTCAATTGATTGTAACTCTGAAAATAATGTGAATTTTTTAAACAACCCCAAAGGCTCTGTACAGAGGTCGAGCTATAACAGGGAAATTTTTAAAGAAGCATTTTGAAAAGGAGAATTTTTTTAAAAAAATTATTTTGTTTAATTTTTTTGGGGGCTTTGATATGGGGTTTGCACCGGTTTATGTTCACCAAGATGAGGATAACATTTTAATATGGTTACCTTAATATTTTTATCGTCATCGATTTGGTTTGGGGGTAACGTAGTTAGAAATAACTTTTATTGGTTTTCCCGCTGTAACCCTATTAATTTTAGAAGATTTTAAGAAAACTTTTTAAATTTTTTAAAAAAATTTTAAACCCTTTTCAGTGTAATTTTTTTGTTTGCCTTTCTGTTTGCTCTGTTTTTTCGAATAAGGATATTTTAAAATGGTGGTACTGACTATTTTTTTTTAGAAGAATAAGTGTTGTGCTTTTTTTTATCGCTATAAATCGTTCATTTTTTGTTTTATTTTACGTTTTA
>BMAV01026373.1:0-15511 GCA_019973955.1 Trichonephila inaurata madagascariensis | reverse complement strand
ATGCCTGGGATAACTGTGAGAATTATAAAAAAAAAAAAGATGAACAGAAAAAATAGAGACTTCTACAGGTATTTTGAAGTACTGTTTATTTAAAAGAAATGACGCTCCTTATCAACTTAAAGTGTTGCAGTTCTAAAAGTATTCTATTTTTTCTGAAGTTTGGAATAATAATTCGAATAAATAACTTCAAAACTACAGCAATTGCACACGTACATTTCAGGTTTCTTCGTGAAAAAGGGGGTACGTGCTATACGGTGATTACACTTAAAAATTAAAAATTGCAACTTGAAAATATAGGTTCGCGTTATACGCCGGAATCTAAAGTACAGTCTTTTCATCATCGTAGAGATTTTGAAAATTTTTCAACGAAGACTAATTTGAAAGTTCTTTTCCAGTATCATCGAGAATGTAAAACTATTTGGAAGTGATGTGCGGCCTAGGCACTTCACTTCACTAGAGCTCAAAACTGCAAGACCCTTCACTAATAAGTGTCGCATTGCTTCTTATAGCGATGTTAAGAATTAATCAATGCTTACACTTATGGATTTATGTACAAAATGGCTGTGAAGTAAAGTAAAAATCGTGGGTCACGATATCTGATGCGATTTTTTAAAATTTGGAATGGCAGCTTAGTATGAAAAAGCACCCCCTTTTTATTATTTTGTTAATTACCTAAAATTTAAAAAAATTAGTATACCTTCAATTACTTACGAAAATATAAGCATTTTATTCATACATTTATTTCCTAGAGGAGTATTTAAGAAAACTTGAGCATTTTCGGTGAAGCTCCAAATATTGCAAAAATAGATAGAAGACTGAATATTTTAAAGAATATATTAAATCCATCAGAGAAGAATTAAAATAGAAAAAAAAATCTGTTCTATCTAGTATAAACACGTCAAATGCACAAGAAAGGTAAAAATCAGCCTTCACGAAAAATCAGCTTTGCACTGGAATTGAATGCTATTAATATTCAAGAATTCGCGCTTAATTCTGTAATAGGAGAACTCAAGCATGATATTTTCTCTCAAGTTCATTAAATTTTGCTTAACGAAATTATTATTTTGTTAGTATATGCATTTATATCTTTGCAATTTTAGGTTTAGCATTTATTGTGTAATAGAAAATGAATTTTTCTAAAAAGAATTGAAGAATTATTGCGTACATATTAGTTACCCAGTGCCCCAAAAATGTTCTACGATTTAAAAAAAATAAAGTGGAAGGCGATGGAAATGCTAAGTGTGGTGCATTTTTCTTTGATATAAGCAGTAATTTCATACTCACCAAATTTTAGAATTTGTTACAAAGTTCGTCAATGGATGGCGCTTCAGACAGGAAAAACTATAAAACTATTTCTTTTGTGTGAGTTTGTATCTATGTTTTATAATTATTTCAGTATTCTGGCATTCATTTCGGAAATTGTTTACTGTTCGGAACTGCGAGATTAATCACTTGGACAATAGTTTTGTCGCAACGAGACACAGTTTTCAAAGTAAATTCAGAAACGGACCGGTGAAGTACAATGAAAGCACGTGGAAGCGGTTTAGTTGAACATGAGCTTAAATTTGTTGAACACATATTTTCATTTAGGTACCTTTTTATTGTGAAGTACTTGTATAAACAAAATATATTTTTCACAAGTATGAAAAACAATCAAAAAGAATTGGTGAACTTGGTTTTTACTAAAATAACTGCATAATTTCTATGAATTTTTTTCTTTTACATGTGAAATGATTTTTTTTAAAAATAATTAGACAATATACAGAGTGAAAAAAAAAGCATAGATTCATATTTAGTTATTTTCCTTTAAGTGTAAAAAGGAATGATAGTGTCTATATCAAACACAAGAGGAAGTAACCTTTTACAATTTATGAAAATATGTATGGTATTTTATTTTAAATATTTAGGGGTCATTTTACAACTTACGTTATACATTTTTAGAATTAGAAAAACATTCAATAATTCCTAAGATCAAAATTAAATTCAATTTTTTGAGAGTGTATGATGTCTTGGTACCCACAGAAAAACATCATTTTTTGTAATGTATTTATATAGATAATTGAGAGCAATTTAAGGGGACACGCTACGATTCAATTGAAGAAAATCGGTCAAAATATCAAAAAAAATTTTTGCCTAAATTATTTCTTATACATTTCTCTTTTTACCTCAAAAAATTTTCCCAAAGCTATAAATTTAAAAATCCAAAAAGTTATGATAATCATATGCTCGTCAGAATTCACATTCTGACATCATTCTGCTCTAGCAGACGCACTTTTCATTTTCTAGCCAACTTAATTAATTCTAATACAGTTAAGCAGTTTTGAAATAAAAGTGAAGAGATTGTAATCCATTCGTAATGTTTTTTTTACATTTGCTGTTTATCCCCGGTTCTTTTATTCTGCAAATTTTTTATTTCATATTTTTGAAATATTTAGTTTCGGTTTACCAAAAAAAGTCTTTTCAAGACTAATTATTTTATCGTTATCAGTTTAACAGTTTTTTTTATATATATAATTGTATTCTCATGCAGCTTTAATAGTTAAACATGCCTGTTCAAAGAGGAAAACAAATCAAGTAAATTAATTCAAAAAAGCGATAGTACTGAAACAAAACTGAAAACAATATGGAAATTTCGGGAGCACAATCAAATGTTGCTCAACATTCAAGTGCTATAGCTTTTTTAAAATGAAAGAGTTTCTATGCAAGAAAAAGTGTACTAGAACAAGAAAATGTTACTGATACCTATGATGGACCAAGTTATATAATTGTTGACAAAATGCCTTGTGTGATATTTAAAGGGTATACTTTTTGTGGTAGCTGCAACCAGTCAACTTTTAAAACTTGAATTTGGACATAAATATGGATTTTCTTAATAATTAAAACTGGTATGTAAAACATGTTCTGAGCAAAAAATGGAAGGTTTACATCTTCAAGACTTGAAAAAATCAAATACATCTACACCTTTCGATGTGAATGTTCGTGTTGTTCAAGTATTTCTTGCAATCAGTGGGGCCATGCATCGGTTGAAAAATTTTGCATGTTTCTCAATATGCCTTTGATGTCGAGTAAAACCTTTAATGAAATTAAATGCTAATAACTCAGTGTACTCTTTGTTTCCCAAACTGTTTGAACTATGTACATAACAGGTTAAAAAATGCATATAGCAAATTGGATCAAAATGGGTCAATACTGTTTACTGATATTGCTGTTTCATTTGATGGACAGGGTTTGGGACCCGAGGACACACAAAATCCCAAATCGGTTTTGGGATGTGTAGTCGACAATTTAACAGGATACGTTATTGACTATGAAATTATGAGCAAGTACTGCCCTATATGTATAAGGCAAAAAATGAATTAGGCGAAACTACAGCTGAATACGATGTTTGGTATTCGGGCCCACAAAATTCCTGCCAGATTAACCACATTGGGACATCAGGAGCAATGGAAATGAAGGCTGCAGCAAAATTTGGTCTCGATCGGGAAGCATGTGGTTTTCGTTACACAACATTGTTATCTGATGGTGATGCTAAAACCATAAATTCTTAAATATAAAAATATATGGACCAGATGTTGAAATTTTGAAAGAAGAGTGTATTAATCACGTAAGCAAGGTTAGGCACCAGCTTATGTAATCTTGTGAAAGTTTGGAGAGCTAAAGGTATCACTTTAGGAGGAAAATCTTATGGCAGCCTAAAAGAAAAAAAAACAATAAAAAAATAACGCAGTACTATGAGAAAGCTATTCTGAAAATAAAGGAGATATTCAGGGCATGAAAAAATTTATATATGCCAACACTTTATCACAGTATCGCGACAGACAAATATCCAATGACATGAAATGCCCTCCTGGCAAAGATTCGTGTGTTTTATCGAAGAGCCTTTTGCTAAAGGTGAAAACCTGCACCACATAAATTTAATTGGAACACCAATAAATCCAGATTACTTGACAAAAATTGTTCCAATATATCAAAAGTTAGCTTCTGACAGTCTTTTGAAAGGATGTGCCAGATGTCTGACTCAGAACAGCAATAGCGTGATTTGGAGTAAGTACTCTAAAGAAACTTCAGCAAAATCACGCCTGTAAATATAGCTGTTTCTGAGGCAATAGCAGATATAACTTTGGTACTTTGAAAGCCTTAAAGAAATACAAAAGGGCTGCTAATTTGATCTTGGCGAAGAAGCGGGAAAAAATTTCTGCCACACGTGATTACAGACGTAAAAGAAATAAATCGCCAAAAAATCTTGCTTTTCGCATAGCGTCGAAAGTAAAACAGCCAATCTGCGAAAAGAAAATATTCAAAGAAAAGAAGGGGTTATATAGTCCTGTTTTAAAACATAAACGTAAAAAAAAATATGAAGATGTAAAATAGAATTATTTTAAAATCATCGTAAAATGGGTTGGTATGTTACTTATCGCAATTTTTAAAAATGTAAGGTACTGAAAATTTTAAATTTTAAACCATATAAATTAATAATTTTTTTATAATACCTTTATAAAACGTTTATCATGTGCATGTAGTACATACAGTAATTTTTAGTAATTTTATTGCACATATATAAAATCTTTTACAGTAAATAAAAACTTTTAAATTGATTTATCTCAGAACAAAAATTCTTTTGTTTTCTTTTCATTTAAAAAAGCTAAGGCTTTTTTTCTATTGCATTAAATGTTTTAAATTTTTTTTTAGATTACTATTAATATGTATAACAAAAGTTGGTATGCATTTTGAAACAAAGCAATACTTATTTTTAAAAAAATTTGAACTTAGAATTTATACCTTTTTAGGATTTTTTCATAATAATTCATAAAATTTTTTTTAGGGAAATTTTAATCATGTTATCCCCAAACCATACCAACTTTTTTTGTACATGGTTTTTAAAATATGTAAATCAAATTTCTTGGGTGTACGTCAATTATTGAGAGGGTAGGGTTTTAAAAATTACCCCATACATTTTTTTTAATTTTTTAAAAAAATTTTAAAAGGATTGCTTTTTGTGATATTTTGAGCAAATATTCCCTTACGTGTTGATATACATAGGTTACAAGGAAAAATTGTAAAACCATAAAATCAAAGATTTTTGTTTAAATCGTACCGCGTCCCCTTTACGTTTGCCAGTTGCGCAGTTTTTCAACCATTCATGTTAAATACACATAAAACCCGGGTGAGCTTTCATATTCTTAAAAAAAAAAATTATCTTTCTTCAGTATTTCTTTTGCTACCATCACTTTTTTCATAATGACAAAGCACCTCTGAATATAAATTAAGATATCTAATTAAATTACTAAATTCATAATCAAGTAATGTAGAAATTATTTATAGTTATATGTTACATTTCGTATACAAAATATATGTATTTCAATAAAATCAAATATAAAATAGTTAAATATATAAGGAAGCGCATTACAGTGACTAAAATTATAGATTTTTACTTATCAGATAATATCAAGGACATATTCTGATAAGAGAACAAAAATTTAATTTAATTTATTCAGTTTACTATTGAGTTAATTGCATTGTGTTTTTGGTAAATATATTTTGGCTACAAAAATAAGAGCTAGAAGTCGTATATTTTATATTTTACAAGCGTTAGGGAAATGACTTATCTTATTCTGTTTCTTAGATAAATTTCTTCGAAAAAATGTAAAAAAAAAAATTAATTTACACTTTTATAATTCAAAATATCAGATTAAGAAAATTTAAGGTGTTTTTTACTAAAACATAGTTACGTTTGCTTTACAACAAATAGTTAAAATTTGAGTCATATTTATTTCTCTGATAAGAAATATTTTGTGAAATATGTTCGTCTCTGGAAAAATCAATAGATAAAACATTCACTTTTTTGTGCAATATCGAACAGTCTGGAAAATATACAGGAATGATATTGGACGCAAGATACTCAGACGCCATTGCCAGTCTCAGCATGCGCTGTGAAAGACGGTGTACATTCATAACAATAAGTGTTATGTCAACACATCAGCTCATCCTTTTTTTTCATTATCGACTTCTTTCTTTGAACAATCCTTACAATTTTTTTCACTTCTTTATTTTTGTTTTCCAAATCTAGAAAGCTTTTGCGAGTTCATCATAACTTCCGCAATGAAGGATTTACTGGGAAACATCGGTTGGGTTGTTCAAGCTCGTAGGGTTATTTGTCACTTTGCTGTTTTAGCTTTTGAGATGGTTTCTTTTATTTCAATTTTTAAAATAGCACAACTGGTATGCGTGTTCGTTTATACTACATTTTTTCTTATATTGTTCATAACCTTTGAAAATCATTATAAAGAAAATACAATTACTTATTATGATGGTTCAGGTGTTATTAATATTTTTACTACTGAAATATGAGAAAGAAAAAAAAATTAAAATATCAACATTGTCACTTTTTCATGTATACTGGTATGGGTAACGAAATACACATTAATTAAAAAGATTCTTGGAGATTTAGTTAGATAATTCAAAGTATAGGAAACTGAAATTTCGGAAATCCTGCGAAAAGTACATTATAAAAGGCCATATTTTCCATTCACTTCTCATTAACCTCTGAGCTTTCGGTTCGCATGCAGCTTTCTCTAGCTGAATGGTGAAAAATATATATAACATAGTGCATATAGCATTGTGTGTCCATGAAAAAGTTACATGCAATGAATAAAGTACTGAATGAATAAAAACGATTGCAGACAACACTAATAGTAGATTGCACAAACACACGTATACATTATGTGATCAAAAGTATCTAAACATCTGTATTTTTAGCTTTTCCTGCAAGTCAGTCAAAACATTGTATGAAGTTGGGAGATATTTTGTTTCTGTAACAGTTACCCTTCTGTGTGGATTGATTGATTGAATATTAACGTTGCACTGTTCAGCTACACGAGGGCTTTTGGCGACGGACTACGTAATTTTGAACCATGGTCAAGTGACGTGGACGACACCTGAGCTGGCACCCCCTCTCCTAACTACCACACCACACCAACGGGAGGACGTTTCAGCTCTCGACAGATTTAACGTGCATCGCTGCTCTACACGACGGGTCTTTAGTGGTACTGGGCTCGAACTCGTGACAAGGCACGCCACAATCCGATACCTATACTACTCGGCTACCGCGGCCCCCTTCTGTGTGGAAGACTATCCACTGATTGTTTTAATGTTTCAACACAAATCGTCTTCACTTTTGCATAATAAAACTAGTGAGCTCTTTCAGAAATTTAGAGAGTAGTGGCCTTGCTCGAAGTCAACGTATTTATTCGTCTCGAAAACGATTTTGAAATTCAGGTCTGGGTTTTGATCAGGCCTTTTCAAATCCTGAACATTCGTGTCAACAGACCACTTATATACTGAATCTGTAGTATATAAAGGAGTGCTACCTTCATCCTAATTACCCCAACTTCAGGGCTGCCAATAGAGAGCTTTCTCACTTATTGCAACCAACCAATGTTGTTGCCTCTACTCCAACAACCAGTACTTCCCGCCAAAATACTCAAGATCTCTCCCGCTGAAGCCATCAAGAACACCTCTCGGACTCTGACGTCATCCAATTGCCTTACCCTAACACCCAATAAGATCTTCGTCTCTACAAATTCATTGAACTTTGTTTTCCCATCCATGACTCCCACTTGTTAGCGCAAAAATACAATTTCAGATAGAGGATGGAGGATCTTTTATAGATCCATATCCCTGTGAGGTGAAGAAACGTGAATGTAAAGGAGCGTAGTCCTTTTGAAACAGGAATGGGTTTTTCCGAATAGTTGTCACAATGTAGGCAGCTCAAAGTTGTCCAAGATGTTGAGATATGCTTTAATATTGACAGTTCCCTGCACAGAAACCAAATGGTCCCCTTTAAAACACGTCATCTAAATTATTATTACTACATCTGCAAATTTCACCAGAACACAATATAGTAAGTTTCAAAACGTTCACTAGACATTCTCTACAAGCAGATTCCCTTCCGACTAACAATTATACACCTTGTTTTGTAGCTCCAAAGCTGTGATATCATTACTGAAGGTTTCAGAGCATTAGAATTTTGCACCACTGTAATCGAGCTTGACATTCATTGTGGCAATGTTATTTACTAGCATAACATTATGAAAACCAAGATTTCGATGTTTGGGAAGAACTGTAAGTTTGTTCATGTTGCATCCAGAAAGCTTTTCGAATTCCTACCAAATTATTTTGGCCGAATCTATGCGAATGATTTTATCACTATATTCAGTGTTTTATCACAGGGTGGACAAGAAGGGTTTCATCAAAGTACTAAATTTAAAATAAATTGAAATGGAATTTTTTTTCGAGTGTTAGTGCCCTATGTACTTAGACACAAATAGAACATATGTGACATTGTTGCGTATTTGCGTGAGAAAAAGGAGCCAACCACACCCATTATTTCAATTATAAAAGAGTTTATTAATGGACAAGGATGAAAACAAATAATTACACAAAGACATATCGATGCACTTACACAATAAAATACTGCAATATATTATTTACAATAGTTCCAAACGCACTCTTTATAAACCAGCTTTACAATGTTTCAAAAAGGCCTCTCTAGAATAGTTTCACTAGTAGGAATTCAGACAGATTTAGACTCTCTCTCTTATTGCATTCAACACAGAAGGAGATTCTGAGCTCTCTTCTGAACTCACTCGATCTTTGGTTGAAAGATCCTTTACATAGCTTCTTGGAAATTTCTACAAGGGTCAATCTTGGATTCTTCTCGATGGCTCTTTTGTGGATATCATATTTTGATCAAACTTTTCACCAAGAGGGATAAAGCCATTAGTTTAATAATTCTTCACATCTTCTAATGTTACCGTAATTTTATTTTTCAAGCACGCTTTGGGAAACGAGTTTTGGGTGTAAAACAGCCTTCCATCAAGGAGCACGTGCAGCAGGGAAATAATCATACATGGCTTGTTTATTGGATATAAATAATAAACAAAACATAAAGTGCAATATTTATTCAATATAAACATGTCAGAACATTAATCAAAGTTCAATAAGACTTATATTTAGAATAAACTATTCTTATGATTGTCTAGAAGTTTTTCAATTCATGTTGGTGGATTTTTATATCACCTTGGTATGCTGTCAACTGTAAGGTAATATATTTCACTGAGTCATCCTTTGTCAACCTTTTTCTAGATTTTAAGTGTATGGGATTTAGTATCGGAGAAAACTTTTGCACATGTGTAAGGGAGTAAAAAGAGTTGATAAACGATTTCTAATTTTTAACTGAAACAAAAGCATCTTGTGCCCTTCTATTATTGAGTTCATAACACTAGAAAAACTGAAACTTACTATATACCTATATTTCCCAAAAGCAGTCAATTTAACTGCATTGTGAAAAAAAGAGTAATGTGTTAAGAAATTTGTTTAAAATTCAACTTTTCATAATTTTATATTATTTACAGTCATATAACAAGTTATTAGTAAATATTAACAATAAAAAAACATTTACTTCACTTTGAAAAAAATATAGTTAAGTAGATCCGGGGTTCGAGGATTTTATGCAAATTAGTCGCAAAGAACAAGACAGTTCTTTAAGAGCGACGAGAATTTATTGTCGAAAATCCAATCCTTGGAATACAGGATTCATCAGCAATATTCGCAGAATAAATCGCAAGGTCTTCACAACTTCAACAGCACTCGAACACAATTATAGGTGTCTAAAATATACGTATATAAAATATTATTCATAAGCAATGACTCTTTCAACAGCCGAAGTAATTCAACTTGTCGATTCGAAGTACTAGTCGAAATAATTTGATCGCTAGTCAAAACCAGAGTGACTGACTTTCGGAGAGCACCTATCTATTTATATCCCTCGTGGATAATTCGAGAAAGACCCGCTTGCGTCATACGTCTTGAAATTAGTGATTTTCTCTACTAATTTCAAGAAACCAGAGAGTCCCGAACTAGCCAAGTCGCCAAAACTGTCGCCAAAATCGCCAGATTGATCGCCAAAAATGACGCCAACTTTGCTCTATCGCCAAGATTTCGCCGTTCCCATTCACCATTATAACCTAAGGGACGGCGTTTCTTGCAAATAATACAATCTTAACGCAAATTAAATCTAATTTTGAGTAAGATAAAGTAATTATACACATCCAAATACAAATTACTTACTCTATTTGACTCAAAATTCGTAACAATATATTCTAAGAAATTGCGCATTACATATGTAATTGTTTTTCTAATTGAAATTATAAAAGCATTTAAAATGACTTCCTTGGGAAATCTAGTGTTAATACACTATTCAGATTCTGTATTTTTAACATTCCATAATGTGTTCCAATTTCTCGAAGTGCTTTCGCATATTTACAACTCTTTGGGTAAACGTAGGATTAGATTGTTATAGTCTTTATAATTTGGCCCTTTTTTTATTCTGAAAGCAATGAGTTTATTAATTTCATTCCCTTTAAAAAACAGTCCCTTAGTCTACACGAATAATTACAGCTTATAAGTTACTTAAAGAAGTAATTTTTAAAAAAATTATATATTTTCTATATTTGTTCTTCCTGTATTGCAGATGTGTGACAAAAATATGCAGTGGACAGTTTTTATAGTAAATTGTGAGAACTAGCTCATGCGAATATTTATCAGATAACTTAATCTTTTCAGATATTTTTTTATAATATGTTACACACATTATTATCTAGGAGACAAATCTAACATAATTTTTTAATGCTAATCTCCATTCTTTAAAAGGTAATTAAACACTGGTATAAAGAGATAATTTTGGTTATTCTTAAGTTCTTTCTAAATGCTAAAACGAAAATAACCTCTTTAAGTATTTCTCAGACATATTTAGCAGAAATTTTCTCTATACATTTGATAAACCCAACGAAACCGTAAATCAACAAAAACGTAATCAATATATTAGTATTGTTCCCTAAAGAATGAGTAAATTTTTTAACTTTTTAGAACGAGATAAGTACTGAAATGTTTCCGAGAAATCTTTTGTACTCCAAGTTCTTTTAATTCAACAATACTCATTTATTCCCACATAATAGAGTTTTATTCTTTAACTATTTCGGGTACTTTACCTTTACTGATTTACTGAAGAAAGAGGATATACTATAAAAGAAAAATGTTCCACACACACATTTTCTGTACTCTGATGTCATACATTAAGTCGGAGGAAAAGCAATAAAGACTTTAGAAATGTTTTAGACGGTTAAATACATAAATCAAAGATTTATGGCTCACTTGTGGCAGTAAATGTAGCGGATGGAGAAAGATAAGTTCTGATCCACCAACTAAATTATAAAAGATAAGCTTTTTTATTTCACAAAATGATAAATGTGCTTAAGTAATTATTTATTTACTTATCAGAAATTGCTCTAAATATATAACTTTAATGCAGAGAAACGGGAAAAAGGTTTACGGAAACTTAAATTATGAGGGTTATATATAGAGAGTTGGACACCGATTTAAAGCATGTATTGGGAGCAAGCCTTTTATTCGTTAATTCAGATTCTTTTAAAAAATCTATTAGTAAATACCCGAAAAAATGTATATAGTTAGAAATCAGGCAGTTTTCATTCAGAAGCTAAAAACTATTTGCTAATTATTATTCGCTATTCATAAGCTACTACAAATCAAAAAATTCCTCAACATCTGTGTCATAGGTAAACGACGTTGTCGACGTTAAACTTTTAAGACGTCCTGCTAAAGCATTTAGATGATCAATGTAATTGTCAAAGCGTAAAATGTTTTCGTTTCCAACACACTGTCATTTCAATATATATATATATATATATATATATATATATATATATATATATATAATAAATTTGTATAATATTTCAAAAACCAGAAATAATAGATAATGAACATAACAAGAAATAACGTAATAAGAATATAAAAGCAAAAACATGAAGATCGAAAAAATACTAAAAAGGAACGATAAAAAGAACCTAGCGAGTCAGAATGCAATTTCGACTTAGGGACCGAATAAGTGGTTGACTAGTTTTAAGGCGCCAACCTTCCCCTTTGCAACTCGGTAGGAAAACCAAATAAAAATAAACAAAAATTTAAAGTATATAAAAAATTCAAAGTATATAAAAAAATAAACCAAAATTCAAAGTATACAAAAACTCACAGAGAGTATGATAAAACCACTGATTAATATTCTGAAACAAATTCTCCCCAATTTCTTAAAGCAGAAAAAAAAATTATTAAACGAAATCTTCCTACTTACAGATCCCTTTCCAAGAGAATCAAGAGTCTTGGGTATCTCTGAACGTATCTTTTGAACTACCTTTTACACTAACGAGCATAGATAGATATCGAGATAGATGACAATCAATTTTGGTAGGCTTTGAATTGGTTGATTGTCAAAAATGTAAATTTGCTAGGTTCTAATTTGGTTGGTTGTCAAAAATGTGTAAGATGTTTAAGATGTGTGTGGAAAAGATGTAAACTGTGATATGAGTGTTATAATATAATCTTCACAGCAAGACCACTAACATGCTGACTTTGAAATCCTATTGTTGTGTGGTGGATTTGGAATCAGAAGTAGCAAGACGACTAATATATTTGTGATGAATATAAGTTCTTAAGAAGTTAAAAGGGTATTCATGATTTAAACAAAATGTAAAAAAAAATATTTTGATGTTATTAAATTTATCGATTTTGTGGGTAGTTAAGTTATCATTTCTAAATAAAAAAATTCAAAATAACATTTCTGTAAATTGATAAAGAAGTCCGACTGTATATATATATATATATATATATACAGTAGGACTTCTGTATAACGAAGTCACTAACTCCCGGAAAAAAGTTTGTTACAGGGAAAATTCGTTATATAGAGGTTCATCTTTGAATATACTTTATATAAACCACATAAAAAAAATTAATTCATAAACACTATAGATTAAAAAAAGTAATTAATCACATCTTTTTTAAAATTAATATATGTTTAGTTTATATATCTTACCCATCAAAAAAGAATGAAAGAAAAACTACAAGGAAAACAAGAAAAAAGAATGTCGAAGAATTCGCTGTATTTTCAATATCAAGAAAATAATTTTATACCAAAATTAATGAATTTTAAGGACATTTTATAACTTAAAGAAGAAAGTTTTTAACATAAAGTAATAATAAACATACATTATTTTCTAATTAGAACACGGACACACGGGACAACTTCACTGAGGGTGAAGGAGGATATCGAAGATGTTTCTAGTGAACTGAGCAATGGGTTTAAGGGTTGCACTTCATGGATGAGATGTCCAGAACTCTATTGCTCTCGGCAAGTTAAGATCTAATAAAACCAGTTCAAGATTTATGACCACCATAAAATATGTTATAGAGAAAATAACTTGAAATTTTTTCAAAAATACTTTAAAAAAATGGAGAACAAAAATTGAATCACAAAGGAAAAAGTTCGTTATATAGGAAATGCACTTCGCTACAGAGAGATTATTTTACGAAGAAAATCGTGAAATGTGCAAGGTTCCTGGAAAAAGTTCGCTATAAAGAAAAATTCGCAATATAGAGGTTAGTTATATAGAGGTTCGACTATCTCTCTCTCTTTATATATATATATATCTGCAAAATGGCACGTATAATGAAACATTATTTCTCTCAATAAAGAGAGTAAATGGAAAAACTCTTATACCGCCCCTTTTGGTAAAATTTTTGAGAGGCTCGTACCTCTCTCTCAGGCACCTAGATGTGTCGGGGGAAGGGGAGAAACACTCGACATGATCCAATTAATCTATTTATATCCTCACAAAAAACATACACCATTTCAACTAATTATAGTAAGAGAATTTCTCAACGTTAACCGTGAAAGTGGAACAACGATGGTAAAACGCAAACGATTAGGAGACTATTAAACTTGATCCTAACTTTAATAAAGGATCAAACCTATCATCCGGTTTAATCTAATATCAAATCAATCCTAAGGAACAATCGTCTTTTTGAAGTTTCCTTCTAATAAGAATCAAATCACTGTAATTCTAATATTATACCTTCAGTAGCAATCTTACCTGACTCGGGTGTATCTTCTCTCCTTCTCTCTCACAAGCTAAAAAACCTCGCCTTTTTATAGTAAGTTAATTTACATATCATGATTCTTTTCTTCCGAAGGGCTGGTTGTGAATAACGCGAATTGATAGCCCAAGGAATTCCCAAGAAGTTTCATTGAAAAAAGTGCGTATAGATCCGTCATAAATTAAAATAGTTTTTTTTTTATCATTCAAACTATATCACATTAAACCCAAATCATTGCATGTGGTATCAGAATTAGCCATGCTTTAACTTTTCACGGGTTTTGTGAACGAATGAGCCAGTTTCAAATCACAGTAAGTCATTTTTGTTTTGCATCACAAGACTTCACAATAATACATCATGAAGTATACATAAGACATAAAGATATAGTCGAAATTAACAACATCTATTGTATCATCTGCTACCACCATCATCTCGTTTGTCTCAATAAGGAAAACTCTCGTATCCCAGAGAGTGCTATACAAAATAATGAGAGTGACATTAAAAAATTATTCAAACTACGTAAATGAAAAAGAAAGTTGTACCAAAACAAAATTTGTCTTTCTTATTAAAGAAAATAAAGTTTTCAAATAAAAAAAAGAACTTAAAATTAACCTATTTATTGCAACACGGTAGGCTTGAATTGCATTTTGAATTACCTTTATTACATTTTTCAGGCAAAGGCCGTTCTTATTTTGGTACTTTGTTTTACACATACAATTGACGAATCCTTCTCCGCTTTCATTGAATGAGCAATTAAACTGACAGAAGAGGAATTTCATAGTCAGGAATATCTAATTCTAAGCAAGTTCTTAGGGCACAAAGTAAATTGTGATTTCGCATATACTTGTTTTAAAATTCCTTCAAAAGAGTTCCAAGTCGATAGAAACCATCTTTTCCACTCGTTACAAGTGTCAATATATTGGCATTCAGAAAAAAATTTACAAATTTTACAACAATGCCTTTTTTAAAATAATTTTTCTATTTTTTCTGGCAAGGTTCTCAAAGTTGAATGTACGGTTCAATATCATATTGTTGAACTGTTTTGTATTTGGTTGAAAGTTCTTTCAGAATTCTATCACGTACTCCGTGTCCAATAACCAAATGAGCTTCATGATGTACGTAAAATAACTCAGAGTCCGCGACGTAATGCTGTATAGAAGTGCTTCCCAACCTTTTTATCCCCGTGAACCTGTCAACGTTTGATGATTTTACCGCGGCTGCTGAGGGTGGGACATTGTTTATATTTTAAATTGTTTTGATTTAATAATTAAGTTGTATTTATAAATATGCCTTCAGAATAAAATTCAGTTTCTCAAAAAATGTATTTAAAGTGATTTTTTACTTGAAATATAAAGGGATTTCCAAGGAATGTCAAACAAACACTAGAGAAATAACCCCAGTAAAAATTTTTAAATTGGAAATATTTAATACTTTGGTTTTCCGAAAACATTTGACCACGGACCGGTTTTTGGGCTTTTTGTGTATATTTTATGCCTTTTTAACAGGT